>JALDNG010000030.1:1570000-1627500 GCA_024349245.1 Neodontobutis hainanensis
TTATAGTGTGTGTGTGTGTGTTAGGTGTGTGTTAGGTGTGTGTGTATTGTGTGTGTGTGTGTGTGTGTGTGTTAGGTGTGTTTATAGTGTGTGTGTGTGTGTGTTAGGTGTGTGTTAGGTGTGTGTGTATTGTGTGTGTTAGGTGTGTTTATAGTGTGTGTGTGTGTGTTAGGTGTGTGTTAGGTGTGTGTTAGGTGTGTGTGTGTGTGTGTGTGTGTGTGTGTGTTAGGTGTGTTTATAGTGTGTGTGTGTTAGGTGTGTGTTAGGTGTGTGTGTATTGTGTGTGTGTGTGTGTGTGTGTGTGTGTGTGTGTGTGTGTGTTAGGTGTGTTTATAGTGTGTGTGTTAGGTGTGTGTGTATTGTGTGTGTGTGTGTGTGTCTACAGACTCCTGCAGGGTCTTTGTGGCCCTCACATGTTTGTGACAGGTCTTTGTGCCGCTGGACCCTCTGAGGGACCGCGGCCCACCTTTTGTACCCCTGAGAGCGGCTCAGAGGCGCACGTGCTCCCCTCACATCACTTTAATTTGTTTTAAAGAGTCTGAAGGAGGATAAAGAGCTCTTCAAGACAGAGCCCCGAGGCGCGCACGCGCCCACGGCTCGTGCACTCAGCCTTGTGTCTTTAACCCTTCTTTATTCTGTCTTTAACCGCTCATTAAAGTGTTTCCACTGGGATTAGACTCAACTACACACCGCCCCGTCCTTAGACCAGGACTATTTAAGACCGGACTGAGGCCGCAGCAGGACTTAACAGCTCTGCCTCAGTCCACAGACCGGACTCTTCCCAAACTCACCTCTCCGCCTCAGAGTCCACCGGAGCCGCGGTAACGGCCTCAGCTAAGACTGGCCCAGACCCTGCACCTGTTCCTCGGGACCACAGCCTCAGACGCTCACCGCGGGGCCTCAGCCAATTAGCTCCGGGACCTGCTCCAGACTCAGTTCGAGCCTAAGTCCTGCTGAGTCCGGACTACAGGATTACAGTCCCAGGATGGAGGATGCGTTGCTGGACCTGGAGCAGGACTCTCTGTTGGACCTGGGGCTGTGGGCCCCTGTGGAGCCCGGGGCCCCGCTGCAGAGTCTGGACCTGCTGCTGGACTGTGGCCCCGGAAGTATGTCCCCGTGGACTTTTGGGTCTGGACTTGGATCTGGCCTGGGACCGAGTCCAGGTCTGGGTCCAGTCTTTGGGGACGTCCCGCTGAGTCTCGCGGAGCTGGAGCCGGAGCTGGGCGCGTGCGCGGAGATGATGGGGCAGTGCGCGGCGGACGCAGCTCTGGAGGCCAGCACGCGGCGTGCACGGCGCGCGCTTCCGCAGCAGCAGCCCTACAAAGTGCAGCGGCACGCGGCCAACATCCGCGAGCGCAAGCGCATGCTCAGTATTAACTCTGCCTTTGAGGAGCTGCGCGGGCACGTGCCCACTTTCCCGTACGAGAAGCGCCTTTCCAAGATTGACACCCTGCGTCTCGCGATATCCTACATTGCTCTGCTGCGCGAGATCTTAGTCTCAGGTCGAGACCCAAAGGACTACGTGGACCAGGCCTTGAAGTCCGGACTCAAGACCCAGGACTCACCTGGACCGGGACAGGCCCTGTGGAACACCAGCGGTGAGTTAGACCAACTAAAACCAGTTACACAGGTGAGACCAGACTTGGACCAGACTTGGACCAGACAGATAAGAAGCTGCTGGTGTGTTTGAGCTGGATCTTAAAGGCTGCTCTGGTCCTGTTTCAGTGGAAGGCTCTTGTCAGAGTCGTTGCCACAAACCCCTCTGAGCCCTTTGTTTGACGATTATGTGGTTATTTCTTCACTTGATCAGAGTCTCCCTCCTCAGCTCTGTTCAGCTCCTTCTGCAGCTTTAGTCTGAACTGTTCTCAGACACTTTAAATGTTAATGAGTGTCGTCTGAAAATAAACACTCAGCTCCAGCTGGAAGTTTTCACTGAACCCTGTTGCAACAAAGACATAATGCATTTAATTTAGACCAAACATTTTCTCAGAGCAGTCCTGCAGAGGTCACAGGTCAGACTCAAGCTCTGTCATTGTGGGGTAGTCATCCTAATGCCGACATGTTTAATGAATCTGATATTCTCTTCTGTTGTGTGCAGATCTGACGGCGAGGCTCTCATGGATCAAATGGGACTGAGACCGAACACCTTTACCCCTTTTCCATCAGCAGGAAACAGGAGGATTATTTTTAAAAAGAGCCATAAATGACTTGATAATGATAAAAGTCTCAGGTTCACTTTGTAAAACTTTGAACTGAGACGGAACTGAACGCTTCTGTTAAAAATCTGAGAAAAATGAAAAACAAACATGTGGCACAAACACTACACACTGTTCTGTAGTATTCTAAAGTGTTACCAAAGGTTATTCCTCAGATTAAAGCAGGTCGTAACAGCCTTTAATGTTCTTCGTGTTTGTGTCAGAGATGGTGGTCGTTTCCATCTGCAGTGTTTCTCAGCTCCTCTCTTCGGACTCGTTAATATTCATCTTATCAGGACATTGTTTTAATCCTGTCTCTTTTAAAGTGAGGCCTTTTGTGACGAGACGGACTCAAGTGTTTGTGCTTCAGCTGCTGCAGGACTAAACCTGGTTTAAACCAGGAGTAAAGATGGAAATGAGGACTTCTGCTGTTGTTTAACTTTATTAATATTTATTTAATTACACTGCTTTGTCCAGTATTTATAAAAGTGGACTTGAACAAGTTTTATCTGCTTAAAAGGATCAAATACATTTTTACTAAAAATATATATATATATATACATTTTCAGGAAGAACTCTGCTGCTGTTTATTATTTATTATATTTATGTAATAATTTCTTTGTAGTTACTTCACAGTTTGGTCTAATACAGAATGTTCAGATCTTTTTTATAAATGTGTGACAATAAAGTCCTAATCTTTTCCTCAGGTTTGTCTCCGAGGCTCTGTCCAGATGCCTTTTGTTTGAACCTTTTCAAAATACTTTCACTGAACGAGAACATGTTTCCTGTAACTCTGACGATAAACACTTTAAATGTTTGGTCTTACGAGGACTTTTAGTATTCAGTCTCAGGTTCCACAGGACCAGACCTGATCCTCCGGAGTCCTGTTCCTGATGTAAGCCTCCTGAGGGTCTGAGGTCAAAGGTCATTACTGAACCCTCTGAGAGTCATTAGAGCGAGTCTTCCAAGAAAACATAAACAATAATCCCTAGTATAGAATGCTTTATGTTCACTTCTGAGCAACAAAATAAAAAAAACAAACAAATTAAACAGAAGCCAAATATAAGCAAACATACTAATATCAGAAATAAATGAAATCTGACAAACTGGTTTGAGTTGGATTTGAACAGGTTTCAGGATGGTTTTATTTTCTAAACGGGCCGGTTCCTGCGGCGGCTCCTGAAGAAGCAGAAGGTGGAGCAGACGAAGGCGACCGAGGCCACGAGCAGGAGAGAGAAGGTGGTGACGAGGCCCGTCTCGGCTTCGTCCGGAGTCAGCCTCAGACCCAGGAAGTTCAGGGTCACATCAGCAGGTGGCGCTGTGGTCCCTGAGACACAAATTTTGTTGTGTCGTGTTTTAATTTTAGCCTCTTTGCTACAAACAAATCTAATCTAACAGATCAGATTTAATCCTTATTTAACTTATATTTCAACCAACATTATTAAAATCTCTAGTTTCCTTTAAACCCAAATTAAATTCACTTTGTTTTCATGAGTTTAGTTCAGCGAGAAAACAGAATGGGGTCTGATCCTGGAACCTTCAGGAAAAGTCTTCCCACATGTTTTCTAAACCTGACGACCTCTGCTGTCTCTCAGTGACCTAATCCTCAGACGTTTTTCACAGTCAACACATTTGTTTTAAACCCTTACAGTGACACAAATAAACCCTGTAGCCACAGCCTACAGACTCGTCTGGACCTGAGCTGTGCCTCTGAACAGTGACCTGGATGAATGAGAGCGGGTACCTTCAGGGGGCGTCTGCAGACACTCGTGACCGGAGCCGGGCTCAGGGAAACCGTTACACCTGATGATCCTGGAGTAGACCCTGACCGAGGCTTTAGGGACCCTCTGTAGACCAGGGTCAGACCGGTTCACGTAGAACAGGCCGAACCGCTCGGAGAACCCCGTGGCCCACTCCAGGTTATCCATCAGAGACCAGGCGGTGTAGCCACGCACGTCCACTCCATCCAAGAGGTACGCTGTGGAGAAGATCAAGAGCTAGAACCAGGCACATGATTAAAAAGAACCAGGAGTCATTTGGAGAAGAAGCAGACATTAACTACAGCCTCTTCTTAGCCAGAGAAGATTACATTTCCAGGATAAAGACATTATTAGTGCAACAGGGCTATTAAACATGGTTTTACAATAGGATTTATCACCTTTCAGGACCTGCTGTAGGTGTAGCGCTCGTACCTTTCAGGACCTGCTGTAGGTGTAGCACTCGTACCTTTCAGGACCTGCTGTAGGTGTAGCACTCGTACCTTTCAGGACCTGCTGTAGGTGTAGCGCTCGTACCTTTCAGGACCTGCTGTAGGTGTAGCGCTCGTACCTTTCAGGACCTGCTGTAGGTGTAGCACTCGTACCTTTCAGGACCTGCTGTAGGTGTAGCGCTCGTACCTTTCAGGACCTGGTGTAGGTGTAAGGCTCGTACCTTTCAGGACCTGCTGTAGGTGTAGCGCTCGTACTTTTCAGGACCTGCTGTAGGTGTAAGGCTCGTACCTTTCAGGACCTGCTGTAGGTGTAGCGCTCGTACCTTTCAGGACCTGGTGTAGGTGTAAGGCTCGTACCTTTCAGGACCTGGTGTAGGTGTAAGGCTCGTACCTTTCAGGACCTGCTGTAGGTGTAGCGCTCGTACTTTTCAGGACCTGCTGTAGGTGTAAGGCTCGTACCTTTCAGGACCTGCTGTAGGTGTAGCGCTCGTACCTTTCAGGACCTGCTGTAGGTGTAGCGCTCGTACCTTTCAGGACTTGGTTGAGGTATTGGTGGTGGTAGTATTCCCGGTGCACGTCGTGCAGGTCGTGCAGGTCGGGCGCTGCTCTCTCTGAAATGCCGTTCTCGGTGATGATGATGGGCGGGTTCCCGTACTGCTCTTTGATGAAGTTTAAAATCCTCCTGAAGCCGAAGGGAGACACTTTGAGCCAAGACGAGCCCGAGTCCAGCCAGGTCCGGTCTGCGATGGTCCCGGCTCCACTGGAACCAGCAGATTTAAAGTTTAAACGTGTGATTCTTTTACTTTAATCTCAGTTTGAGTAGTTCTCACCGGTCGGCGTCGTAGTGCTGCAGTTTACCGTAGTCGACAGGAAACGCCAAAACCGTGGTGTAGTGGTTAAAGCCGAAGTAATCATAGGTGCCTTTAATCCTCTTCACCTCCTCAGGACTGAACTCTGGCAGTCTGAGAAAAAACTAAAACCTGTTCAAATCCATTTACAACCTGTTCAAATCCATCTAAAACCTGAACATTCTTACCTGGACTTGGGCAGACCTGCAGCTAAGCTCCGCTCTTTGATGATGTTCTTCATGATGTCGCTGTAGTCTCCGTTGAAAATGGGATGTGCAAACCATCCGATGTAGAACTGGGACAAACACACATTTCAGACAAAAGGAATGGAGTCTTGTTTTCTACACCTGTCTGTTACAGTGGGGGGGTCTGTACCTCCACCACGCGGCGGGCGGCCTGCACGTCCTCCTGCTTGTGGGGGTTGCGGGGCTCGGACCAGTCGGAGTTGATGGTGATGGAGATCAGCCCGTTCTGTTGGGGACGGTACTTGTCGTTGTAAAGATGCCAGGCCTCGGCGTGAGCTTTGAGCAGATGGTGTCCCACGATGTACGGCAGAGTCCCAGGTCTGAAACTGATCCCTGCACCAGAACAAGACCGACTAGAACCACTTTAAAGGCAGATAGTGTGTCTAAAACCTGTTCAAATCCATCTAAACTCAGTTCTTACCCGGTGCGGCGGCTCCGTATCCATGTCCCACGTTGGCAATGTTGTACGGCTCGTTGATGGTGATCCAGTGTTTGACCTTGTGTCCCAGTCGGCTGAAGATGAGGTCGGCGTAGTCTCTGAAGCGGTCCACGATGGTGTTGTTCTCCCAGCCGCCCAGGTCCTGCAGAGTTTGGGGCAGGTCCCAGTGGAACAGTGTGATCTGGACACGAACAGTTCAAGTCAGACTAAAGACACTATGGACTGAGGTAACAAACAGGAGAAAGAAGAAGAGCTTTTTTCTCTCTTACGTGGGGTTTGATGCCAGCCTCCAGCAGAGCGTCCACCAGCCTGTGGTAATAGTCCAGTCCGGCCTCGTTTACGTGAGCCGTGGTGCCGTCGGGAAGAACCCTCGGCCATGAAATGGAGAAGCGGTAATGAGTGACTCCCAGCTGCTTTAAAATCGCCACGTCCTCCTGGATTTTATTGTAACTGTTGCAGGCCACGTCTCCGTTATCGTTGTTATGAATCCTCAGAGGAGTGTGAGCAAACGTGTCCCAGATGCTCAGACCTTTACCGTCTGCTCTCCAGCCGCCCTCGATCTGGAAAATAATAGAAGTCTGGAGATTTCAGTTCACACAGTTTACAGACCAAGAGCTAATAAGACTGGCTGTAAAAGAGACGGACACAGCAGGCAATATGAGCTGTAGTTCTCCGCTTTGACCACACGAGGGCACTGAAACGAGTACCTGGTAGGAGGCCGTGGCCGTGCTCCAGATGAAGTCGTCCCTGAAGTGTCCGTACAGCGGCCTCTCGTCGTCCGTCAGAGGGAAACCGTTGTTTTGGATGACTTTATGGTAAAAGTGGGCAGAGTATTTGGGAGTCCTGGGCCGGTTGGGGTCAGTGAAGTCCACGTGGTGCAGACCGAACCCGGCGGTGTAACCTCGCAGCCACTCAAAGGAATCCATCAGAGACGCAGCCACGTAGCCTTTGACTCTGACTCTGTCCAGGTTCTGAGCTTTAAACACAAAATTAGCTTTAGACACTAAAATTAAAATACAACTAATACAGATACAATTAGTAAAAAAAAAGGTTTAAAATGTTCTGTTTTTTTTTTAAAGCGCTGGATAAAGTAAATATTCAAGAGCATGACAAATGTGTGTTCTTTCTTTAACATATTACGGATATATTTGGGAAACATACCCTTTAGAGCCTCGTCAATGTAGGTCTTGTAATAAAACACTCTCTCAGAATCATCCACCGTCACTTTTCTCTCTGTGGCCACTCCGTTCTCCGTCACGTACACTTCCGGGTCTCCGTACTCCTCTTTGACCCAGTTCAAGAGCCTCCTCAAACCCCAGGCCACCGCTCTCTGGCCCTTAATGTTTGTGTCAGGATACCCCTTCACCTCCTCCTCGCTCACGTCTCGGTCAAACTGATACGACGTCGGGGAGAGCCTCAGTGTGCTGTGTTTGGCGATCTTCGTCGTGTAGTGATTCAGGCAGAACACATCCGCTGTTCCTCGAATAGACACCTTCTCCTCTTCTGTGAACAACGGCAGCCGTGATTCTTTCAGACGCTGGAGTTCGCTCTTGTTCCCAACCTGGTACTTCATTGCGTCAGGGTAATCTCCGTTTTTAAAAATAGGATGTGCAAACCATCCGAGCTGGAACTGCAAAGCTCGGTCTGCTGCTTCAATTTCCCGTTCGACGTTAGCATCGAGCGGCTCGAACCAGTCTGCGTTTAAGGCGATGCTCACCAAACCTCCTTGTGTTTTCCGGTATTTCTCGTACGTGTGGTAAACTTTAGCATGTGCTTTAATCAAATTATGTGCAACTTTATATGGAGCGGTGCCGGGGTTCTTCTTATTATTCGGCGGGATTTCTCCAAGACCATATCCGGACCATGCGATCGTAAACGGCTCGTTAAAAGTTATCCAAAATTTCACTCTGTTGCCGAATGTCTCAAAACAAAAATCACAAAAATCATTAAAAATATGGATCATTCCTGCTTGTTCCCATCCGCCGATGTCCTGCAGAGCCTGCGGCAGATCCCAGTGGAACAGCGTCACCATCGGTGTCACGTTAAATTTAAGAAGATTGTCGATTAATTTGTTGTAATAATTAACACCATTTTGGTTTAACGAGGACCGCCGGCCGTTGGGAAAAATCCTCGACCATGACAACGAGAAGCGGTAAGATTTAACGCCCAAACCTCGTAGCATGTAAATATCCTCATCCGCTTTACGGTAGCTGTCGCACGCCACATCTCCAGTAGCGTTTTCAGGAATACCGCTTGATGTTTTCTGTGTGAATGTGTCCCAAACGCTGGGTCCTTTCCCGTCTGCATTCCAACCTCCTTCGATCTGATACGCTGACGATGAAGCGCCCCAAAGGAAACCCTCCGGAAACACGCCGTAGTGATACATTTTACTCTGAAACTTGGACATATGAGAGAACTTCTCCCACACCACTTTGGATTTAGAAGGAACATCCGAAGCAAGTAAAGATTTATGGCTCGACTCGAAGGCAAAGGAGGTGGATGTGGAGGCGGGATCGTGAAAAGAGGAGAATCCATTTTGTTGGATGAGCTGAGAGTAGAAGTAGGCAGAGGTTTTTGGAGTTCGAGGACGGTTGGGGCTGTTGAAGTCAACATAGTGGAGGCCAAAGCGTTGGCTGTAGCCCTCAGGCCCCTCGAAGCCGTCCATCAGAGACTGAACAGTGAAGCGACGCACGTCCACTTTGTCCAGGAGGATGGCTGGAACAGAAACCAGGTTAAAAACCAGACGCTTTGGAATATATCAGAAAGGATCACGTTATACTAAACTGAAGATCAAGACAAAAAACACACACATTTAATAGTCAACAGGTTAGACCAGTACAAGATAATTATCTAAACAAGACAACAATTATATTGAGGTAAACTGTTTCAGATTTACAGTTAAGTGTGAGAAGCCTGACGGTAAGATCTCCTCACTGACAGTTGCTTTTTTGGACTAAAACAGGTCTAAAGCGTGGCTCTAATTCTCTCTGATGTGACACTGACCTTTGAGCGCCTCGTTGGTGTAGCTCCTGATGAACTCCACTCTGTCTGTGTCGTTCAGGACGTCCCTGCTGAAGTGAGAGGGCATCCCAACTCCTGTGATAAACACCGGCAGCTTCTGTTCCCCTAAATACTGCTCAGAAACGTACTTCAGCAGATTTCTGAGTCCGCTTGGGTTGGAGTAGATCCAGTTGGACTCTGTGGACGGCCACGAGGGATCCACATCAGTCTGAAAGTCTCCCACAGCCTCAGGTCCGGAGCTGCAGCCGCCGGCTCTGTGACTGACCAGACGAGACGTGAAGTGTGTCAGACCGAAGAAGTCTGCTGTGCCTTTGATCCGACGCTTCTCTTGGGGGCTGAACTCGGGGAGGACAGCCGGGGCCGAGTCAGGACAAGCTTTACGTTTGAGCTCAACCTGGGACTTGAGACTGGGAGGGTAGTCTCCGTCGATAAAGATGGGGTGAGCGAACCAGCCGAGGGTGAACTGGAGGTAACAGCCTGCGGCGGAGAGGTCAGCAGGGTCAGAGGGGTTCAGAGGCAGGGCCCAGTCCGAGTTGAGAGCAATGCCCACTGTTCCTCCCTGAGACGCTCTGTATCTGTCGCTGTAAAGGTGCCAGGCCTCCGCGTGAGACTTCAGGATGTTGTGAGTTGCCTGAGAAACAAAAATATACTTTTTGTCTCAAGGCGGCACAGCAGCACAGATACAGCCTTTGTCTTTTTCTGACTTACCTGGTTTAATAAAGGTTTAACAAAAAGGGTTAGGGTTATAATAAAGGAATCCATGTGTTCATTAAACAGAAGAATTATTCTCTTGAACGTTTAGCGAGTTTAACCTTTATCTTACCTGGAAGGCGCTGACCCTGTAGTCCCTGACCTGCGGGGGGTGCTGTCCCGTCCCGTACCCGGCGTGGCTCACAGTCCAGGGGCTGCTGAAGGTGTTCCAGGCCTTCACTCTGTCCCCAAACCTAGAGAAGCAGAAGTCGGCGTAGTCCCTGAAGTGCTGGATGATGGAGGCGTTGGTCCATCCCCCGAAGTCCTGCAGTGTCTGGGGCAGGTCCCAGTGATGCAGCGAGACAACAGGCCGGACCCCCGACTCCAGCAGCGCGTTTATCAGGGAGTCGTAGAAGAGAGCGCCTGCCTCTGACGCAGTTGGGCCTGAGGCAGAGGACACACAGGAGTTTCTGCTCCTGAGCTACAACAGGACTCACTGGGCTCAGGTGGTGTTAGGAGGTCTGTCTTGTGACCATAACTGACCATTGTCCTGAATATTGTGATGTGTCTGCGGTTTGTTTGTGAAAGACATTTTAGGGACAGGCTGCTCGTGATCCTTGGCAGTTGACTCATGAATGTGACATATAAACGAAACACACTATAATAAACTTAAATAAGCATTGTTCAGGTGAGCCCCCCTCAGACCCAAAGCTGCTGGGACAGACTCAGATTGTCTGGTAGATTAACAGTGTTTGTGCTGCTGACTCTGGAGCTGCTTGTGAGGATTATCCAGTATCTGTTGTTTTATTGTTGGTATCATTATTATCTCACTGTCTTATGATCTATTTCCATGACATTTCATCAGATTAAAATTATTAGACTAAGGCAGACATTTGACTGAAATTGAACCTAAACTAGGACCAAGCCCAGCTCCATCCAGGACTAAAGCTGTTAACTGCTTATGAAAAAGGTCTAAAAACAAAAGAACTTATTTCCTGATATAGTCTTTAACGTAAATTTAAAAGCCGGAGGACTCACCGGAGCCCGTGGGGAAGACCCTGGCCCAGGAGATGGAGAACTGGTAGGTGTCTACTCCGAGTCCTCGCAGCAGATACACGTCATACTCCACTTTGTTAAAACTGTCACAGGCCAGGTCCGCCGTCTGGTTCTGAAAGGCTCGGTCCTCGTGACAGAACCGGTCCCAGATGGTCTCCCCTTTCCCTCCCTCGGCCCAGCCCCCCTCCACTTTGAAGGACTCGCTGGAGACGGCCCACTGGAAGCCGACGGGGAAGGACCGGTTCAGGAGCGAGGTCTGGACTGGGTCAGAACGAGTCCAGGGACTAGCGCTGTCTTCGACTGAACCCTGAGAACTGTTCAGAGAGAAACACTTCTCAACACATCTGCATTTCTCACAGAACACGTCACAACAGAAACTCTACCTGACGTGCGAGGCCTTCAGATCCAGAATGTCCGTCACGTCACATCCAACAATATCCACCTCTGACTCTAACTGAGCTGCTGGACAAACACTGGGCTTTAGACGTTCATCTTTATCAGTATTTATGCTTCATTTAGAGACTCATGGAAACACTTCGGATATTTTACTGAAGAACACAGGACCTAATTGTGCTTTCTTTCCTTTCCGTCTCTGTCAGGTTTTGTAAGGCTTTGTGAATTTAACCTCATGTGTTGCAGTTTTGCCGTTTTCTTGCTGAACCATGCTTCAGAAACTTGCTTTTATGATAATATGACATGTGACCAATCACAGGATTTCAGTTTTGTTGATTTTGGTGAAATTGAAACATGAAGAGAATCAAGACAAAGCTGCTCCAGTCACTTCTGTTTTATATCTGAACAGTTTATGATGATGTTGTGACAGTTCCCTTTAATCACTGCAATAACAATTATTAAAGCTGTAAATGTTTATGAACTAAGGAAAATGCAGCGTCAGAGTCTTACTTTAGGTCAAACACAGACATTTGTTCTTATAACCTGCTGTATTTGGAACGAAAACAACATAAACAGTTTACCTCGGAGGATGTTCCCCAGAAGCTGATGTTTGTCCGAACAGCGACTCGTCTCTACGTCGTAGACAAGAACAGGCAGGCCTCCGCTGGACCTCTGCAGAAGCACACAACAGAAACCTGCATTACAGCTGAATTATGAGAGAAAAATGAAATAAATCCTAAAACAGCCTTACCTTGATGTTTGTGAGTTGTCTGTGGAACTCAGAGTCAGACTCACACCTGAGTTTTAACTGCACCGACAAGAAGTCCATCGCCTGAAATCAGAGACAGATTATATTCATGTTAATCCATTTGTGAATTACCTTCACTGCATTAAACATTAGCAGAAAAGTCCCAAGAAAGAGCTGCCAGAGACTCACTAGGTCTGATAAATCCACAGAGGACGCAGCGATCTCATCGGCTTTGAACCCGAACGACAGACGATGTTCTGTGAAAGACACAAAAAGGGTCGGAACAGCTTCAAACCAGTGCAAATGTATTTCTGTTCAATTCATCCAGGAGCTGTAAAGGAAAGAACTCCAATGCTTTATGTATTTTTTCCTTTTGAACAACTACCTCAAGGTGAACATAAACACAGGCACACAGTGGGTCCTGAAGGAAGGGCTGTTAGAGAACATAATAAGCCCGAGACCCTCTGGAGTGACATTTTGTGGTTATTAGAGAAATAACAGAAAAGTCTGTAAAATGTTTAGTAAATGCTTCAATTGAATGCAAGATGGCGCCTGTGTTCGGCATTGCCTCTGCTCCTTGTCCGTTAGCTAAAGTAATTTTGTGTTTTCTAGTTTCACAGAGCCTCTGTGTCTGTTGGAATCACTGTCACTGTCATTTTTAGAGTCTAGAATCTGGATTTCAATCCCAGTTCTGTGGTTTACCTTTGTTCTGAAAGTGTTGTCTGAAGAGCAGCTGCACGTCTCTGAACAGTTTCAGGTCAGTCTCACTCTGCCCTGAACCAAGGACCACCCAGGTCTGAGCCAGGTCCCCAAACTCCACAAACACCAGGTCTGTCTGCTCGATGAGGGTCCGTCCCAGCTCTGGACCGTCTCCAGAGCTGGACCTGAGCGAGTCCAGGAGCGAGGACATGTCCAGGACCACCAGAGGCTGAAGGCCGGACTCAGAGAGACGGGCCAGGAGAGTCTGCAGACAGGCCACGGCTCCCGGCTCAGGGTCTCTGCAGAAAGACAGAAAGAGAGACAGGATGGATTAAAGCAATAAAACTAGTGTCTTGGTCTTCCAGGTCGTAATACAATTACAGGTCTAAAGGTTGGATAATGGTCGGTGTCAGTTCCACAGGACCAGCCGGAGGGTATGTTTATAAAGAGCAGGTTCTTAAAAGGTCATCTCTAAACCATACGTCCTTAAGCTGGCTCTGAAACAATGTAAAACAACTACTAAAACTACAGTTTGGGTTTTACAGTAGGCCTCACTAAAGGTGTGTGCTTAGCCCTATACCTCTAAACCCTGTTGTAGGCCCCCTAAACCTGTCAGACCCACCTGTCCCGACTGAAAAGTTGACTCCAGGACAAAGGGACTTTAAAATGGCTGACCCCTGCTGCCCTCAGCTCCGACAGATCCACCTCCAGGTTTAACGTCTCTCTGCAGTCGATGGTCTTCAGAGATGGACCTCCCAGCAACATGAAGTGTCGCTCAGAGAGTCCGCCCAGACCCAGACCAGGCCCCAGACCCAGTCCAAGCAGAGAGAGCAGCACCAGACGCAGCTCCATCATGGCTCTGAACCACGACTGAAGCAGGTTTAACTGTGATTATCGTGTGATGGAGTAAAGATGAATATCACAGTTTTACAGCCAAAGATAAAAAACAGACTTTAGACCAACAGCCTCAGCACAAGCCTCAGCCACATTTGCCAGACTAAGACCATCCTGATCTTCAAAGGTAATTTAATTTTTTTTTAATTAAATATTTATTCCCCTTAGAGAGAAAATAAATCAGTTTTAGGTTGGATACTTTTTGGTCTTTGCCACTTAAATGACCCTGGTATGTGTTTTTTCTGATAAACCCTTGGGTCTGTTTTGAAGTGGACAGCGCTAACAGCAGAGGCATATTTATCAAATATTTATCGGTGATAAAGTTTGTATTTATCTGCAGCTCTGTGTCAAAGTGCTGTCTCTGCTCACGTCTCAGGTCATTGAACTGTGAACTCTGTTACAAATTGGTCTTGAACCTAATGCAACATAAGTGAACAAGTTTCTCTGTTCTTGACTCAAATTCCCACTCATTTATTTACAGTTCTCTCATTTGCTTTGGCTCATAACAGGCACATGTAGATATCTTGGCTTTTACCACAGCTTTAAGTGCAGCCCTGCTTTTATTTTATTCATCCTAATTGTTATTTCATGCATTTATTTCACTTTTAAACCAAGTGAGTTTTTTGTCTCACATTTTTGGTATTGTTTGGCTTGTACAACCCAGGTTGTTTTTATATGTAATAAAAATAAAAATGTATTGCTCGAAAAGAAATCCATTATAACAGCAGATCCCTTTTACACGTACCCGCACACAGCACACCTCTGCACGCGCCACAGCCCACCTCTGCACGTGCTAAACTCATAGATTGTAAATAAAAGGCTAAACTCCACAAAGTATCTCTAATAAAGCTCTGACCGGTTGGACCTCCTCCGCTGCGGCAGGGGGCGCTGCTGCGCATGATTCAAGCTGACTCTGTGGATGACAGTGGATAAACGACTGACGGATATTAGCATTAGCTCTTGAAGATGAACTGGTTCAAAGGCTCTATTCCCGACGCGATAAACGAGGCCAAACGGCTGAGTCTGGTCTTTGTGGTGGTTATCACAGGTTTGCTTCCACTGTCTGCTTTATTTATCAAAAGGTCCACGTCTCTGCGACGGAAATGAGCGTGAACGGCGTTTGGTTTAGCATTAGCTCTAGCCTCTAAGAAACAGTGGCTAAGCTTTAACACCAAAATAAACGCTTCAAATCCACTTATTTATCATAAACTCAGACTTGGCAGTTGTACTAAATGTATAAATTTGTCTAAAGGCAGATTTTTAAACTGTTTAACCTGAAAAAAATATTTAGTTTCGCACTAAATTAGCTTTAACTGTGTGTGTTTGGATTTGTGCCACAGATGACAGCATCAAACACACATAATCTAACTGGGCTTTGAGAGAATCTAAAATAAAACTGGACTTATTTAGGTATAAAATGTGATGATAAGATTACTGTTAAGAAAACGTTTCTTTCTGTGAAGCCTTTGCCTTTATGAACATTAATCTGGCTGTAAAAGCCATTTTTATTCCAGGTTATTTCTTGTTTAGTCCCGTTAAAGAAGACCCAACCATTATTTATTGAAGCTTTATCACTTATAATGATTCAAGAAGGTAATAATTTGACAGTCAGTTGTATACACAGGCATATATATATATATAATATAATAAAAGGTAAATGAAAGATATATCCATTTGTTTGTAAGCCTCTTCAGTTCTGAGTAAATCCTGGTGACATGATGCTGGTGTATTTGGATCTGTCTCAGTGTGTTCTTGTGGACGTTTCAGGAGACGATGGTCAGTCCACGGAGCTGCTGTCGACCTGGGACGACCCCCGAGTGTCAGAGGCGGCTCGGAGCTGCTGCATCGCCATCAAACTTGACGACAAGAGGTAAAACTTACACAGCCATAAAACCTGAGTTATTGTGTTGGAACGGCCGGTGTAACGCTGTGTTTTGTGTCCACAGTGAAGCGTGTGTTCAGTTCTCACAGATCTGTATCCTTTAAAGCTCAGAGCAAAAACACTCAAATAAAAGCTTTGTCTTGAGTGTGTTCTTTAACCATTTCTGAAAAGACCCTGTAGTGTGTGTCCCGTCCAGCTTCTTCATCGGAGACAACGGGGTTCCTCTGGAGGTCATTGCCAGCACCGTCTCCGCTGAAGATCTGGTGTCCAAGATCAGCCGCGTGAGACATGTGAGCGCAGAGCAGGGGGTGTGGGTGAGGCAGGGGTGTGTGCACGAGAGGCAGGGGTGTGTGCACGAGAGGCAGGGGTGTGTGCACGAGAGGCAGGGGTGTGTGCAAGAGAGGCAGACGTGTGAGGGAGAGGCAGGGGTGTGTGCACGAGAGGCAGACGTGTGAGGGAGAGGCAGGGGTGTGCGCACGAGAGGCAGACAGGTGAGGGAGAGGCAGGGGTGTGTGCACGAGAGGCAGGGGTGTGTGCACGTGAGGCAGGCGGGTGAGGGAGAGGCAGGCGGGTGTGCACGAGAGGCAGACGGGTGTGCACGTGAGGCAGGCGGGTGAGGGAGAGGCAGGCGGGTGTGCACGTGAGGCAGGGGTGTGTGCACGTGAGGCAGGCGGGTGTGCACGAGAGGCAGGCGGGTGTGCACGTGAGGCAGGGGTGTGTGAGGGAGAGGCAGGGGTGTGTGCACGTGAGGCAGGGGTGTGTGAGGGAGAGGCAGGGGTGTGTGCACGAGAGGCAGGGGTGTGTGAGGGAGAGGCAGGCGGGTGTGCACGAGAGGCAGGCGGGTGTGCACGAGAGGCAGGGGTGTGTGCACGAGAGGCAGGAGGGTGTGCACGAGAGGCAGGCGGGTGTGCACGAGAGGCAGGGGTGTGTGCACGAGAGGCAGGCGGGTGAGCACGAGAGGCAGGGGTGTGTGCACGAGAGGCAGAGGTGTGTGCACGAGAGGCAGGGGTGTGTGCACGAGAGGCAGGGGTGTGTGCACGAGAGGCAGGCGGGTGTGCACGTGAGGCAGGGGTGTGTGCACGAGAGGCAGGCGGGTGTGCACGAGAGGCAGGGGTGTGTGCACATGAGGCAGGGGTGTGTGCACATGAGGCAGGCGGGTGTGCACATGAGGCAGGGGTGTGCACGAGAGGCAGGGGTGTGCACATGAGGCAGGGGTGTGTGCACATGAGGCAGGCGGGTGTGCACATGAGGCAGGGGTGTGCACG
This sequence comes from Neodontobutis hainanensis, assembly GCA_024349245.1. Classification (NCBI taxonomy): domain Eukaryota; kingdom Metazoa; phylum Chordata; class Actinopteri; order Gobiiformes; family Odontobutidae; genus Neodontobutis; species Neodontobutis hainanensis. The sequence goes on from JALDNG010000030.1 coordinate 1,586,585, forward strand.
AGAGGCAGGGGTGTGTGCACATGAGGCAGGCGGGTGTGCACATGAGGCAGGGGTGTGCACGAGAGGCAGGGGTGTGCACGAGAGGCAGGTGTGTGCACATGAGGCAGGGGTGTGTGCACATGAGGCAGGCGGGTGTGCACATGAGGCAGGGGTGTGCACGAGAGGCAGGGGTGTGTGCACGAGAGGCAGGGGTGTGTGCACGAGAGGCAGGGGTGTGTGCACATGAGGCAGGGGTGTGTGCACATGAGGCAGGCGGGTGTGCACATGAGGCAGGGGGGTGTGCACATGAGGCAGGGGGGTGTGCACGAGAGGCAGGGGTGTGTGCACGAGAGGCAGGGGTGTGTGCACATGAGGCAGGGGGGTGAGGGAGAGGCAGGGGTGTGTGCACATGAGGCAGGGGGGTGAGGGAGAGGCAGGGGTGTGTGCACATGAGGCAGGCGGGTGAGGGAGAGTGAGTGCGATCCCAAACATTGGACCGAGACCCAAAAGTGGGTTGTTTTTATTTGATGTCTTCCATAAACATGGAACACTCGGCTAAGAGTCATGAAAGGATTATGGACTGTATTTATAAAGTGTTTTACACTTTCAAAGTGGCTCTCAAAGTGATTTACAGAGTCCATTATTCATTCACTCCACAGTCACACACTGGAGGTGGAGACGTTTCGGCCATTTTGTGTCTACAGACTCTCCGAAGGAGCAAGAAAAGAGAACAAACCATGATGTAAACTAATAAAATAGCTGTAAAAATTAAAAAGTTGTATATATTCGGATTAAATGACTCCAGGGACTAAATGAAACCAGACCAAGGTGTCGGCTCACAATTATTATGGTCTTTAAATCGGTCTCATGGAAATAATTTTGGGCAACAGCGGGACAACAGCGCTGTTGTCACAGTAACATCTTTGACTCTGAGGAAGAAGCAGTGGAAACACTGGTCTGTCGCGAAAGACACTTAAATAAAACTTTTATAAACCCGGTTCACATGTGACGCCAAACACACCTTTAGCGAGCGGCGACCTTTAGTCTGCCTCACAAACAGAGCTTTAAAGTATTATTATTTATTTTATCTCTATGTTTTCTCTTGAGCAGATGCACTCTCAGCAGTCTGCAGGGGGCGCTGTTCCTGCTCCATCACATGTGTCCAGCAGCACTTCTCCAGCTCCAACACAAACTGCAGCAGCTCTGTCTCACAGTGGAGCCTCAGAATCACAGACCACAGCCAGACCTGGTCAGTTCAGATACAAGCCTGTATTTATTTATCTGCTGGGTCAGTTTCTCACCTGTTCTTTTCTCTCACAGAGCCTCCTGCAGCAGAAACGCACCCCTCTGCTGCTGCTGCTCAGACTGAGGCTCAAAGGTACTGTGTCAGGTGTCAAGTATAACAAAAAGTGTTGGTGGAAGCTTATAGTCTTTCACTTTTGAGGGTGGCTCCTGTAAAATGTGGTCAGATCTTAAAATAAAACATGTACTTGTGTTTCAGAGAGAGCTCGGTGGAGGAGAGAGAAGCGCAGCAGAAGAAGAAAGGACAGGTACTGTACCAGCTTCAGAGAGGTTTAGGACTTTACTTAAACATGGAACACAATACAGACATGAATAGGGCTGACTGAAAAAGAAATGTGTTTGAATAAGCATCACACCTATTGATCATAAAATAAGTCCTCAGAGAGAGCCTCTTCTTCTCCAACTTCAGGAAGAAAAATACATCTTGTTCCCATCGCACAAAAGTGTCTTTCCAATAGAAAAGGATCATACGACGTGCACAAAGGAGAAGATGAGAAATGCCCAGTAGGGGGCACAGTAAGCACAGTACAAAGTGCTGATTAGTAAAAAATACTAGGCCCAAACTCTGAAAAACACGTCGGGGAGAATCGTGGCTAACTTTTGATTTCTCCAAAAGCTTTACTGTGACTTTCTGCCGTGTGCGTAGTGTTAGTGCAGTAACATAAACCTGTGTCTGGTTAATATGTGCTGCTGTTGTGTAGAAGGAGACGAAGGCTGAAGTGGAGCGGAGGAAACTGGGGAAGGAGCTGCAGGAGCTGAAGAAGAAACAGGACGAGGACCAGACCAAGAGACTGTTGGAGGAACGACAGAAGGAGAAGGAACAGGAGCGAGTGGCGAGAGAGAGGGTCCGGCAGCAGATCGCGCTGGTCAGGATTAAACACACATTAAAATAGACCTTATTAGAGCCAGACCAAGAGGAGCCAGCAGAACTTTGGTTCCAGGGACTGCTGTTCTTTTCTCCGGAGCTCCCTCTGTCCCTGGAGCCTCCTTCTGATTATGTTTGTGCTTTACAACATTTTTTAGCATCTCCCCTGTTGAACTTTTAGTCAAAGGTCATAGAAAAATGACACTAAACCAGGAGGGATTTCCTACCTGTACTGGTTTGAACTTGCATATTGTCTATATGGCATTATCTCTTGACAAAGCTCAGATGAAATGTAGTGTGTTGTGTTTCAGGACCGAGCCGACAGAGCTGCTCGTTACGCCCGAACGGTTGAGGAGCCTGCTGCTAAACAGGCTCAGGTCCAGGCCCAACAGCTCCAACAGGACGAGAAGAGAGAGGCCACACTCAGAGAGAGGAGGTATCAGAACAGAACTAACACCTGTAACCCACTCGTACTGCTCAGAAAATCAAGAATACACCTTTTTAAGAGAATGAGCCAAAGAGTCTCTTATAATTACATGAAGTGCTTTGAGTTAATAGGGTTATAAAGAACAATATCTGCTCTACTTCTCTTTGCTTTTCAACTCGGCTCTGTTTTAAACTCTGTCTGTGAACAGTTCTGTTTTAAACTCTGTCTGTGAACAGTTCTGTTTAAACTCTGTCTGTGAACAGCTCTGTTTAAACTCTGTCTGTGAACAGTTCTGTTTTAAACTCTGTCTGTTAACAACTCTGTTTTAAACTCTGTCTGTGAACAACTCTGTTTTAAACTCTGTCTGTGAACAGCTCTGTTTTAAACTCTGTCTGTGAACAGTTCTGTTTAAACTGTGTCTGTGAACAGCTCTGTTTAAACTCTGTCTGTGAACAGCTCTGTTTTAAACTCTATCTGTGAACAGCTCTGTTTAAACTCCGTCTGTGAACAGTTCTGTTTAAACTCTGTCTGTGAACAGCTCTGTTTTAAACTCTGTCTGTGAACAACTCTGTTTTAAACTCTGTCTGTGAACAGCTCTGTTTTAAACTCTGTCTGTGAACAGCTCTGTTTTAAACTCTGTCTGTGAACAGTTCTGTTTTAAACTCTGTCTGTGAACAGCTCTGTTTTAAACTCTGTCTGTGAACAGCTCTGTTTTAAACTCTGTCTGTGAACAGTTCTGTTTAAACTCTATCTGTGAACAGCTCTGTTTTAAACTCTGTCTGTGAACAACTCTGTTTTAAACTCTGTCTGTGAACAGCTCTGTTTTAAACTCTGTCTGTGAACAGCTCTGTTTTAAACTCTGTCTGTGAACAGCTCTGTTTTAAACTCTGTCTGTGAACAGTTCTGTGACTCGGCTGCAGTTCCGACTCCCAGACGGCTCATCCATCTCCTCCCAGTTCCCCTCTCAGAGCAGGCTCCAGGAGGCTCGGCATTTCGTTCAGCAGGTAACTGCCCCTTCAGCAGGTAACTGCCCCTTCAGCAGGTAACTGCCCCTTCAGCAGGTAACTGCCCCTTCAGCAGGTAACTGCCCCTTCACACAGCTCTGTCTCTGAGGTGGTAAATGTGCCGTTATCAAGTGGGTCTAGCCTCTAAACGTCGTGTGTGTAATGAAAGGTGAGTCTGTGCTGCAGTAAAGACCATGGGTTCCCAACCTGAGGTCCTTGGGCCAAATCTGGTCCTCAGACCTCAACATTGTCTTTTGTAGCTTATTAATAATGAGTAATAGATCAAACTGAACAGTGTGGCTATGCTGCTGTTCCGACTCCCAGACAGACGGCTTGTCTCCACTCAGCTCCCTTTTCCCTTCTCTCAAATATTGTTCCCAAATCTGTGTTATTATTATTATTATAATAATTATAATAATCATCATCATAATCATCATCATCATTTTTTTATAGCGCTTTTCCACCTACTGTAGCAGGCACTCAATGCGCTTTACATACATTAAACTATTTTTCAGTATTACAGAACATCACTGGAGGCAATGTAGGTTAAATGTCTTGCCCAAGGACACAACAACAGTATGCAGGGGACAACAGGATGTTATGATGATTTTGGATGTTTCGAGCGGGGATCGAACCGCCCACCTGCCGGTCGAAGGACGGCCGCTCTACCCTCTGCACTTCTTTGCCGAGATAATCCATCCACCTGACAGGTGTGGCATATCAAGAGGCTGATTAGAGCGTTATTAGAGCGTGATTATTGCACAGGTTTGCCTTAAGCTGGTCACAATAAAAGGTCACTCTAAAATGTGCAGTTTTATTACAGCACAATGCCACAGACGCAGCAGGTTTTGAGGGAGAGTGCAGTTAGCTGACTGCAGGAATGTCCATCGGAGCTGTTGCCCGTGAGTTGAATGTTTATTTCTCTGCCATAAGCCGTCTTCAAAGGCATTTCAGAGAATTTGGCAGTACATCTAACTGGACTCGCAACCACAGACCACGTGTAACCACACCAGCCCAGAACCTCCACATCCACCATCTTCACCTCAAAGATGCTCTGAGACCAGGCGCTCGGACAGCTGCTGCAACAATCGGTTTGCATAACCAAAGAATTTCTGCACAGACGGTTAGAAACTGTCTCAGGGCACTCGTCCTCATCGCGGTCTGGTCCTGACTGCAGTTCGTTGTCGGAGTGGACCAACATTCCACTCAATTCAACAAACGGATCAAGGAGATGTGTTAACACTCTGAGAGGCAAATGGAGGTCACACCAGATACTGACCTGCACCCAATACAGTCAAACTGCATATTTAGGAGCTTTTTGTTGTGGCCAGCCTTAGGCACACCTGTGCAATAATCTTGCTCTCTCATCAGCATCTTGATATGCCACACCTGTGAGGTCGATGGATTATCTCAGCAAAGGACCTCCCGACAACAGTTCCACCCACAATGCAAACGAGGAATGGGAACAAGGAAACGGAATAAATTTTATTTTGAATGAAACATGAATAATTTGTTTAAAAAAGGAGATGCTGCTCCAACTAGGACTATAAAGACTATTCATGAGGAGACGTGTTTTTTATGAGCTATGTCAGAGGAAATTCTCTGTTCCTGCTTTCTGTGGGACATTTGTCGATAAACGCAGCATTAGTAAAGTGTCCTGCATTCCCTGTCTTTGTCCCACATTTGGTTTGGTCACCTTTATATTTGAGTTGGACCAGTCTAATCAAGTTTTCTCACTTGTGTCACAGGAAGTAGGAAGTGCCTACGGGAACTTCATGATGGCGACAATGTTCCCGAGACGAGAGTTCACCTCTGAAGACCTCGACAAGACTTTACTGGAGCTAGGACTGGCTCCGAGCGCTTCCATCGTCCTCCTGCATGTACGTACCACTCACCACTTGATTCAAGAAAGATTTCCGTTTGAACAGGTTTTTCTCAGATTTGTTGCCTGTATTATCTCAGGAGCAGAAGACCCAGTTTCTGGTGGAATCCTCTAAAAGCTTGTGGACGGTGCTGGGGACAGTGCTGTATCCTCTCTTGGCCGTGTGGAGGTTCCTCAGCTCTTTCCTGTTCCCGTTGAGTCCGACTGAAGCCAGCGCCGCTCAGACGTCTTCCTCTGGAAACACGACCGCCTCAGACAGACCTCAGAGGTACAGTTTACACTAAACACACTCAAACTATTGAGTTTAAGAAATGTAAAAAGTGAGCATGAGGTTTGTTTTCTCCAGAGAAAGCCAGTCCAAGCAGAGTCTGGAGAAACAGCCCAAAAACTTCAAGAAGGACGGTAAAATCTGCCGCCTGCGCACTCAGGAGGACAGCGAGGACGAGAACAACACGTGGAACGGCAACAGCACGCAGCAGATGTGAGGATAACACCGGTTCAGACAAAAGACTCGTCCTGGAGCTGCTTCTTTAATAAAACTAATTGTATTTAAAACTCATGGAGTCTCTTCAAAGCTTCTGTCTTTAAACTAATAAAATACAGATTTGAGATTTGCAGAAAAATAAAGCTATAATTCTCAAAAACAAAAAACCTGTGAAAGAGGTTTGAAGAAAAATAAACTCCTGAGAAACTCTTATGAAGTTACTGCAGATGCTCTTCTTTGTGAAGGATTTTTATCATAAACCTCCTGAAAAAACTTAAATAAAATCATATTTTAAAGAGTGGTGTGATTATTTTTAGCTGGATTTGAACGGGTTTTAAATGAATTTTAAATAAAATCTTAATACTTAACTCATTTTTTTCCTTTATTTTGAAGTTTGAGTGAGGCGTGTCTGGTGCGTCACTTCTAACTTTCGCTTTAGATTCTTCTGCGACAGGAAACCAGTGCCTCGGACTCGACAGAAACAAAAGTAACGTTTTTACTTTTATATCCGGCATTTATTTTATAAACGAGCCTGTTTTGTGTAACTCTTCGTTTCCTTGAATCTGGAGATGTCTGGGATCGAACAAAACACGATTCACCAAAAGGTAAAGGTGGCACAGGCCTCTGCAGGTCAAGACCCAAGACTAGTGTCGGTTCTGAAAATATATTTGTACTCAATGTTTTTAATGTACTTAACTTACGCTTAAGTACAGTTTTATTCTCATCTAACGTCATTTTGTTCACTTTTGACGCATTTTACATTTAATCTTTCGGTTCAGTCGCTATTAATCGTTTTTGTTTTGTTTTTGTTACTCGGAGAATCGCTGCAGTCGACGGTTAATCAAAGATATATTTATAATATATTTTATATATAATTTATAAAAAAATTATATATTTTATCAAACATTAATCAATATAAATCAAGAGTTGACCCTGAATCATTATCGAACAGTGCCACCTCCTGGACATTCAGTGTAACGCAGATCTCTTCTGTTACTGTTTTTCTTCAGATGGATGATTCTTTCGCTGAAGCAAAGAAAGAACTGGAGGCGTGGAAGGTGAGTCCTGGAGAGCATTGTTTACCGATTAAAACAGGAAACAACAGGTCACAGCCAAAAAAGGAGAAAAAAGCAGACTTTTAAGACAGTATTTTTAATTGGATCACTCTGAGGATGGACCAACTTAGTGTAAATTGTTTTGACCTAGTTGTGACCCAAATTTATTTATATTGTGGCAGCAAACAGAACAGAAAATGCGTTCAAAGTGTAGCTGAGTTTAATAAAGTGGTCTATATTCTCTGAAGGTTTGTAGCTGATGCAGCGTCAGATCCATGTGACTTTGCTCACATCTGATTGAGCCACTGGTTTTATGGACTCTAAACTAAAACTAAACCATGGCGATGAAACCAGCTCAAATCTGAACCACTGTTCTGATCAAGGATCCTTAATTAGCATTAAAATGTCTTAAATCCATGTTTCAAATGTCTTAAAAAAAAAAAGAACCGACAACGTAAAGAACATTTTATTTTCATTTTAAAATAATGTAACGTTACGTTTTTGACACGCAGAACAAAAGTGTCAGAACCTACTAACAAATTACACGTTCGCAGCGGGTTCGTTAGGTGCGTGGACTGGACATTACCTGTTGTTCCCAAATTTTTTGCTATGAATTTGGTCTTAAATTTATTTTTAGATTGTCTTAAAAAAGTCTTAAATCTAAATCTGAGAAACCTGCAGATACCCTGTGTGATGGTTCTGTTCTGATGGTTCTGTTCTGATGTTTATGATGGTTCTGTTCTGAGGTTCCTGATGGTTCTGTTCTGATGGTCCTGGTGGTTCTGTTCTGATGGTTCTGTTCTGATGGTTCTGATAGTCCTGTTCTGATGGTTCGGTTCTGATGGTCTTGATGGTTTTATTCTGATGGTTCTGGTGGTCCTAATGGTTCTGATGGTTCTGTTCTGATGGTTCTGATGGTTTTGTTCTGATGGTTCTGGGGGTCCTGATGGTTCTGTTCTGATGGTCTTGATGGTTCTGTTCTGATGGTTTTGTTCTGATGGTTCTGGGGGTCCTAATGGTTCTGTTCTGATGGTTCTGATGGTCTTGATGGGTTTGTTCTGATGGTTCTGTTCTGATGGTCCTGATGGTTCTGATAGTTCTGATGGTTCTGATGGTTCTGATGGTCCTGATGGTTCTGATGGTTCGGTTCTGATGGTCTTGATGGTTTTATTCTGATGGTCCTGATGGTTCTGATGGTTCTGTTCTGATGGTTCTGATGGTTTTGTTCTGATGGTTCTGGGGGTCCTGATGGTTCTGTTCTGATGGTTCTGATGGTCTTGATGGGTTTGTTCTGATGGTTCTATTCTGATGGTTCTGATGGTTCAGTTCTGATGGTTCTGGGGGACCTGATGGTTTTATTCTGATGGTTCTTGTGGTCCTAATGGTTCTGATGGTTCTGTTCTGATGGTTCTGATGGTTTTGTTCTGATGGTTCTGGGGGTCCTGATGGTTCTGTTCTGATGGTCTTGATGGTTCTGTTCTGATGGTTCTGATGGTTTTGTTCTGATGGTTCTGTTCTGATGGTTTTGTTCTGATGGTTTTGTTCTGATGGTTCTGGGGGTCCTGATGGTTCTGGTGGTTCAGTTCTGATGGTTCTGGGGGTCCTGATGGTTCTGGTGGTTCAGTTCTGATGGTTCTGGGGGTCCTGATGGTTCTGTTCTGATGGTTCTGATGGTTCTGTTCTGATGGTTCTGATGGTTCGGTTCTGATGGTCTTGATGGTTTTATTTTGATGGTTCTGATGGTCCTGATGGTTCTGATGGTTCTGTTCTGATGGTTCTGGGGGTCCTGATGGTTCTGTTCTGATGGTCTTGATGGTTCTGTTCTGATGGTTTTGTTCTGATGGTTTTGTTCTGATGGTTCTGGGGGTCCTGATGGTTCTGTTCTGATGGTCTTGATGGTTCTGTTCTGATGGTTTTGTTCTGATGGCTTTGTTCTGATGGTTCTGGGGGTCCTGATGGTTCTGGTGGTTCAGTTCTGATGGTTCTGGGGGTCCTGATGGTTCTGTTCTGATGGTTCTGATGGTTCTGCTGCAGGTGAAGGTGGCGAAGGCGGAGGACACAAAGGACAGACTGATTATTAAGAAACTGGAGCAGGACCAGGAGAAAAAGAGCAGCAAGGACCTTCTGATGGCTTTGGTCAAGAAACAAGACGAGACTCAGGCAGAGTTCAACCTGAACCTGAAGTCTGTACAGGTCAGTCTGAGGAAAACCAGGTCAGGACTGAGTAGAACCTGTTCAAAACCTGCTCAAATCCACCTCTTCTCTCAGGACCAGATCCAGCAGATCATGAAGCAAAGAAAAGACCTCATGGACAAACTGAAGAGATGCAGAGCTCAACTGGAGGCAAAAAAGACTGAGTCCAGTAAACTCCAGCAGAAATTTAAGGTAAAGCTACACAGAGCAGTAAGACAGTCCAGACCAAGTCTAGATCAGACCAGACCAGACCAAGACCAGATTGAGTCTAGACCTAGACATTTAAACCCTTCGTGTTTCCCTCTCGGCTCAGATTTGTGCTCAGATCCCGGCCATAGACGTGGAGTTCATTAAAGAAAACGACGGAGATAAAACCTCGAGGGACGAACTGATCCAAGCGCAGTTCTCCGTGTGTCAGCAGGGGGCGCTGCTGCTGCGAGGAGGACAAGCGCTCATCACCTTCGAGGAAGAGAACGGTACTGTCCTCGTTTCCTGAAGACGTCTGTGTTCCATAAACTGTTTCAGAAAAGAGTATTCAGCCTAAACTCTAGCTGACCAGTGTAAACCCAGACTAAACCTGTTCCATAAAGACCAGACTAAACCTGCTCCATAAAGACCATTGTGGACCAGACCAGACTAAACCTGTTCCATAAAGACCAGTGTGGACCCGGCCAGACTAAACCTGTTCCATAAAGACCAGACTAAACATTTTCCATAAAGACCAGACTAAACCTGTTCTATAAAGACCAGATTAAACCTGTTCCATAAAGACCAGACTAAACCTGTTCCATAAAGACCTGTGTGGACCAGACTCAACCTGTTCCATAAAGACCAGACTAAACCTGTTCCATAAAGACCAGTGTGGACCAGACCAGACTAAACATTTTCCATAAAGACCAGACTAAACATTTTCCATAAAGACCAGACTAAACCTGTTCCATAAAGACCAGACTAAACCTGTTCCATAAATACCAGACTAAACCTGTTCCATAAAGACCATTGTGGACCAGACCAGACTAAACCTGTTCCATAAAGACCAGTGTGGACCAGACCAGACTAAACCTGTTCCATAAAGACCAGTGTGGACCAGACCAGACTAAACCTGTTCCATAAAGACTAGACTAAACCTGCTCCATAAAGACCATTGTGGACCAGACCAGACTAAACCTGTTCCATAAAGACCAGTGTGGACCCGGCCAGACTAAACCTGTTCCATAAAGACCAGACTAAACATTTTCCATAAAGACCAGACTAAACATTTTCCATAAAGACCAGACTAAACCTGTTCCATAAAGACCAGACTAAACCTGTTCCATAAAGACCTGTGTGGACCAGACTCAACCTGTTCCATAAAGACCAGACTAAACCTGTTCCATAAAGACCATTGTGGACCAGACCAGACTAAACATTTTCCATAAAGACCAGACTAAACATTTTCCATAAAGACCAGACTAAACATTTTCCATAAAGACCAGACTAAACCTGTTCCATAAAGACCAGACTAAACCTGTTCCATAAAGACCAGACTAAACCTGTTCCATAAAGACCATTGTGGACCAGACCAGACTAAACCTGTTCCATAAAGACCAGTGTGGACCAGACCAGACTAAACCTGTTCCATAAAGACCAGACTAAACATTTTCCATAAAGACCAGACTAAACATTTTTCTTAAAGACCAGTGTGGACCAGACTTGATCAGTTCCATAAAGACCAGTGTGGACCAGACTAAACCTGTTCCATAAAGACCAGTGTGGACCAGACTAAACCTGTTCCATAAAGACCAGTGTGGACCAGACTAAACCTGTTCCCTAAAGACCAGACTAAACCTGTTCCATAAAGACCAGTGTGGACCAGACTAAACCTGTTCCATAAAGACCAGTGTGGACCAGACTAAACCTGTTCCATAAAGACCAGTGTGGACCAGACTAAACCTGTTCCCTAAAGACCAGACTAAACCTGTTCCATAAAGACCAGTGTGGACCAGACTAAACCTGTTCCCTAAAGACCAGACTAAACCTGTTCCATAAAGACCAGTGTGGACCAGACTAAACCTGTTCCATAAAGACCAGTGTGGACCAGACTAAACCTGTTCCCTAAAGACCAGACTAAACCTGTTCCATAAAGACCAGTGTGGACCAGACTAAACCTGTTCCATAACGACCATTGAGAACCAGACTTGATCAGTTACATAAAGACCAGTGTGGACCAGAATAAACCTGTTCCATAAAGACCAGTGTGGACCAGAATAAACCTGTTCCATAAAGACCAGTGTGGCCCAGACTAAACCTGTTCCATAAAGACCAGTGTGGCCCAGACCAAACCTGTTCCATAAAGACCAGTGTGGACCAGACTAAACCTGTTCCATAAAGACCAGTGTGGACCAGACCAGACTAAACCTGTTCCATAAAGACCAGACTAAACCTGTTCCATAAAGACCAGACTAAACCTGTTCCATAAAGACCATTGTGGACCAGACCAGACTAAACCTGTTCCATAAAGACCAGACTAAACATTTTCCATAAAGACCAGTGTGGACCAGACTAAACCTGTTCCATAAAGACCAGTGTGGACCAGACTAAACATGTTCCATAAAGACCAGTGTGGACCAGACTAAACCTGTTCCATAAAGACCAGTGTGGACCAGACTAAACATGTTCCATAAAGACCAGTGAGAACAAGACTTGATCAGTTCCATAAAGACCAGACTAAACTTGTTCCATAAAGACCAGTGAGGACCAGACCAGACTAAACATGTTCCATAAAGACCAGTGTGGACCAGACTAAACCTGTTCCATAAAGACCAGTGTGGAGCAGACTAAACCTGTTCCATAAAGACCAGTGTGGACCAGACTAAACATGTTCCATAAAGACCAGTGTGGAGCAGACTAAACCTGTTCCATAAAGACCAGTGTGGACCAGACTAAACCTGTTCCATAAAGACCAGTGTGGACCAGACTAAACTTTTTCCATAAAGACCAGTGTGGACCAGAATAAACCTGTTCCATAAAGACCAGTGTGGCCCAGACTAAACCTGTTCCATAAAGACCAGTGTGGACCAGACTAAACCTCTTCCATAAAGACCAGTGTGGACCAGACTAAACCTCTTCCATAAAGACCAGTGAGGACCAGACTAAACCTGTTCCATAAAGACCAGTGTGGACCAGACTAAACCTGTTCCATAAAGACCAGTGAGAACCAGACTTGATCAGTTCCATAAAGACCAATGAGAACCAGACTTAACCTGTTCCAAAAAGACCAGTGTGGACCAGACTAAACCTGTTCCATAAAGACCAGTGTGGACCAGAATAAACCTGTTCCATAAAGACCAGTGTGGACCAGCCTAAACCTGTTCCATAAAGACCAGTGAGAACCAGACTAAACCTGTTCCATAAAGACCAGTCTGGACCAGACTAAACCTGTTCCATAAAGACCAGTGTGGACCAGCCTAAACCTGTTCCATAAAGACCAGTATGGACCAGACTAAACCTGTTCCATAAAGACCAGTATGGACCAGACTAAACCTGTTCCATAAAGACCAGTCTGGACCAGACTAAACCTGTTCCATAAAGACCAGTATGGACCAGACTAAACCTGTTCCATAAAGACCAGTCTGGACCAGACTAAACCTGTTCCATAAAGACCAGTGTGGTGTAGACAAAACCTGTTCCATAAAGACCAGCGAGAACCAGACTTAACCTGTTTCATAAAGACCAGACTAAACCTGGATAAAACCTAGACCAGACCTGTTAAAAACAAGGAACGAGCTTCAAGTGTCTGCACAAGTGTAGGCACATCAGAGCTGAACAAAAATTGAGCACTAGCTTTGGCTGGAGATCGTCTAAAGTGAGATCAAAGGAAGTGGTTCCTCAGAGTTGGGTTTTGTAAAAGGCATTGTGTTAAGATTATTGTCTGATCCACTGATTTACAGTCTTTGTAATACTTCTAATGCAGCTTTTAAACAGTGGACTCCATACTTCTGTTGGTGTTAGTCTTTACTTGCTGCTTATGTGTTGTGCATTTATTCAAAGGTGCTGTTCATTATAGAGTTTAGTCTTGATGGTAACGAAACCCTGAGAAACCCAGGCCCAACAGGAGTTGTATCCTGTATGAAGCCTCTGCTCCAGACTGAGACAGGTGTAACTGTAGGAGAGACCGGGCCTTAGTTAATGACTGGATTGAATTTCTCCCTGTCCTGTTTGTTCAGTGGTGTCTCGGATCCTGCAGATGGACAGATGCAGCGTTTCCTTTGAGGACAAGGTTCTGGAGGTGGAGCCCAAGAGGATCAGGACGGAGCCTGTCGCTCAGTTCGAGGTGCGTCTAACTTCAGAAAACAGATCTGCCACATTCACTGAGACCTGCGCTCACGGGTCTGAGCTGTATCTGTTCCCCTCAGGTTCTTCTGAACGTGTCCAGGACTCACCTGAGCGTCTGCGACGTTCAGTCAGCGATGACGAAGGAGCGAGTGAAGGACCGACTGGAGCTGGCCTTCTCCAAACCGAGTCGAGGAGGAGCCGAGGTGGACTCTGTGGAGTACGACGAGAAAACCGGGACAGGACGGGTCACCTTCCTCAGCCCTGGAGGTAACAGAGTGTGGGCAGGTTAACATAGTCCCAAACCCGTATCGAGCGCTTCATCTGCGACAGAGGAACTAATGAACGATAGACCTTTTATCTACAACCGTCCTAAAATCCTGTATTTGAGTTTTCTGTAATTGTATTTTTACTTCTGTGAAATACTGTACTGGTCTTGAGTCCTGTTCAACTGTTTCTGTTCCAGCTGCAGAGGCTCTCGCTCTCAGAGGAGAACACACCGTGGACCTGGACTTTATGGTCCACGTGAAGGTGGAACCTGTTTATGAACATCAGCTGCAGAAGTTCCAGGTAAAAACCACAGCCCGACATACGGGTTATATCTGGATTTAAACAGGTTTAAGTTGGATTTGATTGGGTTTTTATTGAATTTTAACAGGTTTTAGTTGGTTTAAAACAGGTTTTACACACATTTCAGGTTCTTTCTTCTTAAATACAATGTTCTGTTTGTCTCCAGAGTTTCTGTGGAGCACCGAAGCGCACTCTTCTTTTGGACAACATCAGAGACATTGGAGACGAGGACGAGGTCCAGGACCAGCTGGAGATCCACTTCCAGAAGCCGAGTAACGGCGGAGGAGAGATCGAGGCCACCAAATACATCTGCAGCGGGAAGAGTCTGCTCGCCTTCTTCTCCAAAGACCAATAACGATCAGTTAGTCTTTATATAAACTCTGATTAATCATGTCTAAGTTAAGTGAGGGTAACTGTATTAAATATTCATAAACTGTGAGTGAAGTCAAAGGAAAAATCAGAAAGCATTGAAGGGGATTGTTTAAAGACTTTGGGCCATTCTAGATTAATAACTATTTCTCAGATTCAACTGCACAGTCTCAAGGGCTTTGAATAATTCATAAATCCAATAATAATTAATTTATTACAGATAATGTCATAAATAAAATTTTAAATTGTAATTGGGATTTTTATTTTTATTTTTTTGGGTCTATTTAATTAAAGAATCTGTAAATGCTAAACACGGCTCAGCAACACTTCTTTATGTATAGTTAAAAGCTGACAGAGCCAGGTCAGTTAGACACAAAGGGTTCAATACTGAGACAAATAAAACTTTTATGTACAGCAAAGCTTTAAGTATAAAAGACAAAGTGTTACATTCTTTCAGTCGATTATGTTGTTTCTGAGGAACACAGCGAAGAACCAGGAAACTTTTACATCATAATTATAAAACACCTTTACTTTTACTTTTAGAATTGAAATATTAAATATTTTCTTGTGAGGCGCAAAGTGGAATATTTGGGATGACCTTCTTACTTTTTGTCTTTTAACTGGTTCCCAAAAGCACAATAACATCACCCCCATCTTAGCTTCTCTACATTGTCTCCCGGTGCATTTATGTGTAATTTTTACAATAATTGTATTTGTTTTTAAGAGTCTAAAAGGTCTTGCTCTGCGGTATCTGTCTGACCTGCTCCAGTCTCATGTCCCGTCTCGCTCTCTCAGGTCAGTCCCTGCTCACTGTCCCTAAAACAAAGAGGTGCTTTTCAGTCGCTGTGGAATGAGCTGCCCTGCACCTCACGCACATCACCCTTTGTTATTTTAAAGCGCTCTATAAATAAACCAGATTGCGATTGAGAGATTGATAATAATCACATGCATGTTGAAGAATGAAGATCCTTGGCCAACATGTTCAGACCGTTGTTGTTTTCTGTGAGAATCCTTGCAGTGGCTGTTCTCTCGGGGGTAAATGTAAGGTGTCGGGGGTAAATATAAGGTGTCGGGGTAAATGTAAGGTGTCGGGGTAAATGTAAGGTGTCGGGGTAAATGTAAGGTGTCGGAGGTAAATGTAAGGTGTAAATGTAAGGTGTAAATGTAAGGTGTCGGGGTAAATGTAAGGTGTCGGAGGTAAATGTAAGGTGTCGGGGTAAATGTAAGGTGTCGGGGTAAATGTAAGGTGTCGGGGTAAATGTAAGGTGTCGGGGTAAATGTAAGGTGTGGGGGTAAATGTAAGGTGTGGGGGTAAATGTAAGGTGTCGGGGTAAATATAAGGTGTCGGGGTAAATGTAAGGTGTCGGGGTAAATGTAAGGTGTCGGGGTAAATGTAAGGTGTCGGAGGTAAATGTAAGGTGTCGGGGTAAATGTAAGGTGTCGGGGTAAATGTAAGGTGTGGGGGTAAATGTAAGGTGTCGGAGGTAAATGTAAGGTGTCGAGGGTAAATGTAAGGTGTCGGGGTAAATGTAAGGTGTCGGGGTAAATGTAAGGTGTCGGGGTAAATGTAAGGTGTCGGGGTAAATGTAAGGTGTCGGAGGTAAATGTAAGGTGTCGAGGGTAAATGTAAGGTGTCGGGGTAAATGTAAGGTGTGGGGGTAAATGTAAGGTGTCGGGGGTAAATGTAAGGTGTCGGAGGTAAATGTAAGGTGTCGAGGGTAAATGTAAGGTGTCGGGGGTAAATGTATAATAACTCGGTACTGTTTTTATAAACAGGTTATACAATCTTTTTTTATCTTAAGTCATTTCTCAGAACTTGCGCAAGAACAAGGAAATAATGAAGGTGCTTTACTCTGACTTTATTATTTGTTTGAAACACACAATGAGACTAGGCTTTAAGGAAATGCACAGGTATGTTCTTTTAATCCCTAAAATGAAAATGATTGATGACAAGCCTTTGAGTTTACCGTCTGTCCTTGTTATCTGGTTTTACCAAAAGCACACACCCAGGGGGCAGGGCTAACACAACAGAACCAACATTTCCGGCCTCACCAGTGCCATTGTCAGCCTCAGACCTGATGGACCTGCTGTGAAAATGAGTGAAATATATGTCATAGCCATAGACTTTGGAACTGCGTACAGCGGTTATGCCTACAGTTTGACTCCAAGAAACAAAGACACGGAGCCTCATGTGAAGCGATGGGGACATCAGCATGGACATGACACGCCAAAAACTCCGACCTGTATCCTGTTCGATGAAAATCAAGAGTTTCAGCTTTTTGGATACAAGGCCAAAGACAAATATTTAGAATTAGACACTGAAGATGCAAAGAAGTACTATCTTTTTGAAAACTTTAAGATGGCTCTTTACAAGCAGGTAAGTTCTGATGTTCTGTTCATTTATCAAAATCTAATCTAATTTTTTTTACTGTATTGGACTGTATATGCTGAATCTCTAATGTGCAATATTATGGAGCTAGTTCAGGTTCTAGATAACCAGAAAGTATTCATGTCTGCTTCTAAAGCAAAGAAATGTTGCTCTTCCAGTTTTTGATTCAAAGGTCAGATGTGGAACAAGACTTTTATTATTGGAGTCTATCTCTTGAGCTGTTTGATAGACTCTGATCTTGAGATAATGGTTGGGAGAATGTTTTTCAGCCTGGGGGCCAGGGCTTTGACAGAAAATCATCTTTCTTTAGAGAAAATAGACTCATTTATTCTCTACGTACACACTTTCAGAAATGGACAGTCTTCTGTTCGTACTCTGATTCATTCAGTCTGTACTGGGTTTATTTTACAAACACTTGTGAAGATGAACCAACAAAGCAGTACCTGTAGTGGTCTCAGGGGGCAGTAATGAGTGCTTTTCAAAAGGTGAAGTGGAACGCTCCAATGCCTTTATCGCCTCTTTCTTAAGATCTACTGTATATTATTAAAACTCCTCCAGAGTTGCCATGTTGTTGTTTTTATTTGCTGAAACGACAGGCAGTTTAACACAACACTGAAGTCAAAATATAAAAATAAATAATAAAATAATAAATAAAAAATAAATAAATAAAAAAACAGTCATCTGTTTTTTACAAATGAACTCTTCAGTTCTTTGTAAAAAACGTCTGTGGTTTTGAACTCGAGGGTGACACAGGAGTGGATTTTCAAAAAACAATCTCGTCCCATCCCAATCTCATTCCCTCCGACTGTCACTGTTGGGTTTTCTCGCTGGAATCAGTCACAGTTGAAAAATACAGTACAACTCGAAGCAGGCTCACCTTAGTTGAATAAAAATGTTGATTTTTGTGTGCAACAAAATGAATGGGGAAGCTTCTTTTATTGGGAGCCTCCACCAACTGTTACTAAATCGCACCAAAGCAAACAGGAGAGCATAATTCAAATATATTTACTTTAATAAACGGTATTTTTGTGTATAGTATCATAGTCGTTTTTATTCCTGAAAAAGTGTTGCCATCTTTTTTTTAACATGTTTATTGGCCAGCATTCTTAGACTGCAGTGTAGTGTGAAGAAAAAGGATTATTTATTTAAACTTTTTACAAATAAAAAAAAGTATAGCCTAAAAGAATGCTTCTAAATATTATTACTGTGTAAGTGATATTGTTTGAATTATTAAACAGCAAATTGAAAAGGATCTGGTCATCAGAGATGTCAAAGAGAAGCCCATGAGTGCCCTGAAGGTGTTCTCGGAGGCTCTACGATTCCTAAAAGAAGATGCACTGAAAACTATATTTATTAACACAAGCGGCATGAGGTTCACTGCTTCAGACTTCACCTGGGTCCTGACGGTGCCGGCCATCTGGGACAATCCAGCTCGACAGTTCATGAGAGAAGCTGCCGTTCAGGTAATTCTTTTGTGACAATAATTTTAGGACTGTTGGCAGCACTGACATTTCTGTTGGTAAAGGAATGTTCATTGTACAAAGGTATCCTAAGAAAGAGGAAAATATTAAACCCAGATGTTTAAGACGTTCTCAGACACAAAAGGACGTTGGTACAAAGAGGCAGGACTTGAGCCGGCGCAGGTAAAAAGACGCTGCATTTATGTGTCAAGGACATTTTCCCTTTAACCAATCACACGGCTTTCCTCCAGGACAGCCCCGATTGTTATCATTAAAATATACAACTTTTATGAAATTGTTTTATTTTAGAGCCATTGTGTGACACAAACAGGTTTGAATGGCTCCTAAAGGTAACCCTCCTCACCTGTGACCTGTTTGTGATCAGTGTGTGGAGGTCAAAAAGGTCAGTGAGTTTCTGGGCTCCTGACAGACCCTTGTGTCTTTCATCCAGTGCTGCACTGACGAGTCATGGAGAAAACAAAAGAACTGTCAAGAGATCAGCGTGAAAAGTTAAACTGTATAAAACAGAAAAAGGATATAAATATATGTCCAAGGGACTGAGAATGCCAAACAGCAGTGTTCAAACTCTAATCAAGAAGTGAAAAATTATTGAATAATTGAAACCAAACTAAGATCAAGTAGAACAACAAATATTTCAGCCACGACTGCAAGATTTTTTTTTCAGGATGCAAAGAAAAACACACAAATCACTTTATCTGAAATACAGGACTCCCTGAAAAAAGTTTCAAGAGGCAAATAAGGCACTTGAAGAAAAATGGTCTGCATGGTCGAGTCGCCAGAAGAAAGCTATTACTGCACAAATGCCACAAAGCATCTTACTTACAATAACCCAAAAAGTCACACCTGACTGCACACACCTGACCGCACACACCTGACCGCACACACCTGACTGCACACACCTGACCGCACACACCTGACCGCACACACCTGACTGCATGATGACTGCACACACCTGACTGCACACACCTGACTGCATGATGACTGCACACACCTGACTTCACACACCTGAGTGCACACACCTGACTGCACACACATGACTGCTCACACATGACTGCACACACATGACCACACACACCTGACCGCACACACCTGACTGCACATACCTGACTGCATGATGACTGCACACACCTGACTTCACACACCTGACTGCACAAACTTGACTGCGCACACCTGACCGCACACACCTGACTGCATGAAGACTGCACACACCTGACTTCACACACCTGACTGCACACACCTGACTGCTCACACCTGACTGCACACACATGAATACACACACCTGACTGCACACACCTGACTGCTCACACCTGACTGCTCACACATGAATACACACACCTGACTGCTCACACATGAATACACACACCTGACTGCTCACACATGAATACACACACCTGACTGCACACACCTGACTGCACACACATGAATACACACACCTGACTGCACACACATGAATACACACACCTGACTGCACACACATGAATACACACACCTGACTGCACACACCTGACTGCTCACACCTGACTGCTCACACATGAATACACACACCTGACTGCTCACACCAGACTGCTCACACCTGACTGCTCACACCTGACTGCTCACACCTGACTGCACACATGACTACACACACATGACTACACACACCTGACTGCACGCACCTGACTGCACACACCTGACTGCACGCACCTGACTGCACACACATGACTACATGATGCACCCCTGGGCCAGAATGGAAGCATGATGTAAAGTGCTGAGAAAGGTACAGCAGAGTGTTTGATAATTGCACACATAAGGTTAAAAGATAAATCTAGGCATGAAATAGTAAAGACAGGCTTAGTGTTCAGGTTTGTAGAAGTTTAGGTTAGGGTTATAAAACGAAGTCAGTCCAGGTGATACTATTAAGATTTCTTGTATGTTGTGTTTCCAGGCTGGGATAGTGTCCAAATCCACTGAGAACAAACTGGTGATTGCTTTAGAGTCAGAAGCTGCTTCACTTTGGTGTAAAAACCTCCCGTTCAATGGTTTCATCACAGAAACTCACGACAGAGTGTCTCTACAGCAGTTTCCAAGAACTCGTTACATTGTGGTCGACCTTGGAGGTATGTATTTTGGTTAAAGCAACAATTAAATTAAATAATATATTGTTTTTTTCACACATTTTTCAGATGTTATGTGTTTTAGAATCACATTTTTTTATTTATTAAATAAAGTTTTTATATTTGTCAGAGTTGAAAAGTGCCCACACATCCTGTGACTGGATTAACCCACAGATGTAACATTTACCACCAACCTTGCCTCAGTCACTACATCTGTGGATTTGAAACTGAACTGCTTAAACCTAAAAGTGATGTTTTAGAGCGTTCCAGTCAGGTTTCACCTCTACTTTACTTTTAACACTGAGTGGAGATTTGCTTTGTCACATTTAAAATGCAGCAAGGACTTTTCATCTTCATAAAGTGAAACAAAAAAGAAAGACAAAACAAGAAGACGTGTCTGCAAAGCATGTATTTTCACACGTGTGTTCTTTGAGAAACACAATCATACTCGTCCCCACTGCAGGAGTAGAACAGAGACACTCTTCTACTGTCACTAGACTCCAGGACTACTGGACTACTACAACACAATTCTCCAAGTCAAATGCAATAATAATGTGTTCTTGTGTGTTGCAGGAGGAACCATTGACATAACAGTTCACAAAGTTCTTGAAGGAGGAGCGCTTAAAGAGCTGCACAAAGCCTCAGGAAATAACAAGGGCGGGCAAAAAGTGGACAAAAAGTTCAAAGAATGTCTAAGGGAATTCTTTTGTGATGATTTGTGGGATGTTTATGAGAGAGACCATCCCAATGAGGCTCAAAAATTCATGTATGATTTTGCAGTTGTCAAACATGGTCGTGGTGACGCTAGGATTAACTGTTATATTAATCTTGGACGTCTTGTTCATCAGAAGCAGGAAGAGGGACGAGTTGTGTTTAAAATAATTGATGGTATAACCTGGGACAACGGCAAAATCCTAATCTCTGAGAATAAAATGAAGACATTCTTTCACAAGGGTCTGGTCCACCTCACAGATAGTCTCCGAGAAATCCTGAATAAACACAGGCACATTAAGTATATCCTGTTGGTGGGGGGTTTCTCACTAAGCGATATTGTTCGTAAACAAATTGAAAGTGAATTTGGTCATGAGGTCAGAGTGCTGTGTCCGAAAAACCCACAAGAAGCAATCATGAAGGGAGCTGTGAAGTTTGGAAGAGACCCATCCATTATCAGGTCTCGTAAGAGTGCCTTCACTTATGGAGTCGCTATAAGTCGGAAGTTTAAAGCTTCCAAACATAAGCCAGAAAAGAAGTACACAAACTCAGAGGGAAACTGGTGTTGTGATCTTTTCTCGAAGCTGGTAGGAATAAATGAAGATGTGGGGTGGGATGAAACCAGAGAATACAACTTTGTCCCAATAGAAAAAACTCAAAAGGTGATGACCCTGGACTTTTATCGAACAGAGAGAAAAAGTGTCGCTTATGTAGACGACTGGGGAGTGGAGGGTCCCGTTGGATCATGTGTTGTGGAGATGCCTAATCTTAAAAAAGGCCTTAGTCGTAAAGTCAGACTGGAAGTCTATTTCGGCTTCACGGAGATAACAGCAAAAGCCACTGACCTCGAGTCAAAGTGCACATCGTCAGTAAAGATTGACTTCATACGTCAACAGTGATGAGCCATTCTCTTTAAACTTTTCTTTAAGATGTCTGTAGATGATGATCAAACATTTGCTTCAATAACTGCAAAAACTGTGTTACAAGGGTGAAATATTAGAATTAAAAGCATTTAATACAGTCCTACAGTGTATCTCAGAGTTTTTCAGAGATATGGGGTAAAAACCTTTAGTAACAAAGTGCTGTAAGAATTACTAAAGAGGCCCTGAATCATCTTTGGTCTGTCATTCCTGTCGGCCTCTACTGTCACGGTCAAATAAAAGCTAAAAGGACAAAAATAAATAAGTAACATCTTATGTATATTTTTTACAAAGAACTGATGAATTCATCTGTATTTAAATCATTGTCTGATAAATTATATTTTCTTTTTATTTATTATTGTAATTTTTCCTTAATTTGGTTATTTAATTTAATTTAATTATTTAGTTGTTAATTATAGTTTTTGATTAATGTGTTAAGTCTCTCCAATAAAAGTGTAATAAAAATGTAATAATATATGATAATATATGAATAAAAAAGTTTCACTTTCACTGCAAATTCAGACCTAACCATACATATGAGGTTTTTATTATTTATGGCCGCTCTTGTCTGCAGTCACACCCTCTGACCGCGAAAGGGTTTACGCGGCTTTCAAGTCCGCTTGTCTGCTTCTCTGCCGACCGGAGCGAGTATCGTACTCTGGTGATGGGGACTCCATTACCCGCAATGTTAGACTTAAGACACCAGCCACTGTCCACTGTTTACCGGGGGCCAGGGCTTCTGAACATAGAGGATAATCTTAGTGTTCTGACATCACACAGGGAGTTTTCTCAGACACATACTGGCACTACATACAAGCAGACAGAATGTTTACACCTGGAAACTCAGTAAAGGCCTACACAGAAAGAGTTCCATGCAACCCTCTTGACCATCACCGACTCAGTGGCACTCCTCAGGACAAAGCCCAGCACAACCAGAAGACCTACGCCATGGTATAACGAGGAAACCCGGGCTTTGAAACAGGCCTGCAGGAGTTTTGAACGCAAATATCGCAAGTCAAAAAACAAATCTAAATTAAAGCCACAAGTGGCAATAAAGGCCCTCGCCTCCCTTGAGACCGCGGGGACACATGTACACAAACGACTTTTGTGCTTTGGTGTTTGTGGAATGAAGCAGCTATTTTCTGTTGTTTTTTAAAAGAGAGGTGTATTCTAAGGCTTTTCAAATCTTCAATTCAAAATGGCTGCCTTCTTGTGTGTGATAGGGTGTGGTCCCCATTGGCTTTTATGTTCATAATCCCATGCTGGATGTGTGTACCAAGTTTCATTTGCCTACGACAGACTAAAATTTTCACTTCCCATTGACTTTTTTCACATATTTGGGCCGTTGCTATGGCAACACATTTATAGATAGGGGGTGGTTGTTATTGGCTTTTATGATCGTCATGACATAAGAGATGTGTGTACCAAGTTTCATGTCTCTATGACAAACTAAATTCTTTGGTCCCATTATAAGTTTGTAGGTGGCGCTAGAGGGCCATTTCTAAAGCAAACCCTTTTATTTACATATCTTTGTGTTCAGGTCATGAATGTGCACAAACGCCTTTTTGGGTCCAACTTGATCTGAGAAGGCGTTTGAGAGTTAAGGGATATTTTATTTTCACAAAAATGGCCGCCTCGTTACAGGCTTGCCACAGCCACACCCGATAAGATATCAAAAACAAAATGACAACTTTGGTTGGCACACGTGTCTAGATGATACTCACCAAATTTGGGGCCTTTTAGATAAAAACACAATGAGTTGAATCTTTTTGTGCGATTTGGCCACACCTTTCACCCCACATGATGGACTTCCTGTTGAGTTTAGGCTGTGGCTGTCATAGACTTTTCTGTTTGCCCTGAGGTGTCCTATGGATGTACCAAGTTTCATTTTTCTACATTGAAAAAAATGTACTTTCTTTTTCCATAGGCCCAATGTATTTTGACTTTTACAGGGGTCGCCACTGACTCATTTTTTCATATTTTTTCTTGCAGACTTTATTTCAATAAATTTTAAGCTGGGCTTGAATTTTTGCAAAATTTTGTGTTTTTGTGCATGTTCAGGGGGTCAAATTTACCCCTCAAAGAGCAGAAAAATAATAATAATGGACGCTATCAGAAATAATTCACCCTCCCGGTCATCATCGGCCCGGGTCTAATTATCAAACACCTATAAAGCACTGCCTGAGCGAGAGACACACTGATCAGAGAAACTCAATTAATGTCCGAAAATCTAGAAACACTACTCATTAACAAATGAGATTTGGGAAGTACTGAAGCAGATTACTAGCCTTAATTACAAGTTAAAGTATAGTTACTTAATTAGAGTAACCTGAGTATTTGTAATCCATTACTTTCACCCCTGGTTTTTACTGCATTTATGACATGTATTTAGACACATTAGTTCCAGTCTGAACATTTTTATTAAATGTTGATCCTGATCATTTCCTGGCATTAAGTAGATCAGCTGACTGCCAGAAACAGGTTAATCTGCTCTGAAGAACATTTCCTCATAACACACAGGTGACAGTCTTGAGAGAACGATTATTTCTTTTCAAACGGAGCTCAAAACACAGACAAAATGAGCACAAGGTAAGTGCATATATATATATATATTTAAAACTTTCCCTTCGCCCTCTGCGAGCGGCCTCATCCATCCAAGCTCGGGTCCTCTCCCAGAGGCCTGGGAGCTTAAGAGCTCTGTGGGTCTCAACTGTTCCTGGGAGTTTAAGAGCTCTGTGGGTCTCTTGACTGTTCCTGGGAGCTTAAGAGCTCTGTGGGTCTCTTGACTGTTCCTGGGAGTTTAAGAGCTCTGTGGGTCTCTTGACTGTTCCTGGGAGTTTAAGAGCTCTGTGGGTCTCTTGGCTGTTCCTGGGAGTTTAAGAGCTCTGTGGGTCTCTTGGCTGTTCCTGGGAGTTTAAGAGCTCTGTGGGTCTCTTGGCTGTTCCTGGGAGTTTAAGAGCTCTGTGGGTGTCTTGACTGTTCCTGGGAGCTTAAGAGCTCTGTGGGTCTCTTGGCTGTTCCTGGGACGGTGCTCTTCTGGACTGAGAGGTGTCTGGTGCTGTCGTTGGGATCTGCTGTAGCTGTAGGTTACTGCCCGAGTGCTGCGATGACCACAGTTTCACTGATGCCTTCACTTTCCAGGCCTTCTCAAGTTCTTCTTTGAGTCCTTTGTTTCTCTAGCTTCTCTAGTTCCTCTTTCCTGATGTTGACCTCACTTGGTATCAGAGGTAGTAACGACTTACATAACGAGGTCCTGAGAATCCTGACCAGAGCTGGTTTATGACATTGATTATGATGTGTATTTGTTCTACAGAAGACAGCCATCAATACATCGAAGCCAAATGAGAAGCACAGTCATGCCAGAGGACGCAGAATCCACTGGATGCATGGATTTCTTCCCAAATCCCACTCCAAAGCTCAAAACTCCAAAGCTCAACACTCCAAAGTCCACCAGGAGAAGGTGAGTTGATACCCTTCAAACCTGTTTATTGAGTAAACAGTTCCTCTTCTGACCTGTGGACCCCCCTGAGATATTCAGACCACGAGTAACCCTCATGATGATGATCCTTTACAAAGTGAACGAATAAAATGTAAAAAAAATAAATTAGTATTCCTGTAGTCTGCTGGAACACTTGACACAGTTTAACTTCAGTGGAATTATTGAACAGTCAGGAACTAAAAACAACTTAATCACTATTTATAGCTTTTATGAATTACTCAAATGAGTCGTTTTCTTCAGAAACAGAAAATCTACATTTATTTGAACACTTAATGTAACTGCTGTCGAACATTTGTTCAGTTAAATATTATAAGTTAAGTTTTATTTTACTTACCACACTGTTTCAGACAAATTATTGTTAATAAAATCTAACACTTCAATAAAGGCATCTCAAATCTATTCAACACAATAACTTTAAACACTCACATAAATATCTGTGTTGTCCCACAGTGTTGAAATGACACTATTAACTCAACATCTGGAGCAGTGCCAGCAAAGGTACACAGTTTAGTCCTGGTTTTGTTTGGCTTTAGAGTTAGTCTCTAAAGTTATGTTTATCCACAGAGTGACTCAAATGGATCAACTACGAGACAAAAACAGGCGTCTAATGTAAATATTAAGTCTTTCATTGAGCCAAAGTCAGAATCATACAGGAACATTGCTGGAGGATCAGATCTTTATTATCCCTCTGTATTTACACTTTCACAGAGCAGAACTGAGTCGAATGAATCAAAAACTGAGCAGGTACTGAGACATTCAGATTCTATTCTTTGTAACTCATTACTCAGTCTGATTTACGACTCGTTTTATCCTAACATTTTTTTAGGTTCACTGGGGAAACATTGTACAGTGCACAAATACTGATCGGCTTTATTTACATTTAGACATTGACCCTAACCGTTCCTCTCTTGTACTGCATGATGTGGATTAACCCAATGAGACAGGGCAGAGGACAATATGTCGTTATTTTGTTTGTTTGTTCAGAGAATCCTTCAGGACGAGTCCGTCGGTCAGTCGCAGAGAGGAACTGAGGTAAATGAAGTTTTTTGGTCATTCTGTCAGATAAATGTTGGAGATGTTTTATGTTTGCTTCTTTCTATCTCTTCTTACAGATATTCATCCCAAAGAGAGGGAGACCCTAATGAAAGGTACACACTGAACCAACGTCAGGTTGACTCACTGCAAATGACTGGAGCTGTAATCATCAATAAAACTTTCTACTATTTTTCACTGCAACACAGGTAAAATAGAAATTGCAGACATGGAGGTCATGTGATCATGGTTAGATAAAGGATGTCTCTCATTAAGCTCGTGTTCCTACCGCGCTTTAATGATATTTTATCTGCATTCTTGCCAATTTCGTTTACAAGAAATAAGAAGCTTTTGCCAAGAAAACAAAGAACAGATGGAAGGCATCAGGAAGGAGCTTCCTAAGGTGAATGTCAGACTGGAAGAAGCTGAAGGTAGAATGGAGAAGGCAGAAGAAGATGCAGAATACTGAACTTGTGAATGAAACCGAAGAACAAGTTAACAGAGAGAACATCTCGTCACTGAGCACTTTTGTGGAGACACTGCTACGTGGCTTGTTTGGAGTTCTTCTTGGCAGTAAAGTGTCAGGTGTCACTAAACATTTCAGGGAATTATCGCCACCTACAGTTTAGGAGAGTTAACAGCACTCCCCAACATGCAACTCTCTTTCAAAATAAAAGCAGACCTTTTATTTTGATAATTTGTTTTTGTTTTAAAAATAAATTGCAGACAAGAAATTTGCAATTGCCTTTTACAAAATAATAAATCTGCAGATATTATTGTGTTAAGTTGTGACATGAGGGTCTGAAGGGGGTGTTTTTACTGTGGATCTGAATCAAGAAAATAGAAATTCAGAAGTATCGCGGTCGTCAAAAGCAAGTGTAGCAGTGTCTTCTGAATTTAGTCCTCCGAGCGGCGCATCAAAGAAACACCTCGTGTCAGATTTAAATGTTGATAAATTAGATGTGGTTCACTAAGTCTTTTGTTTCTTACAGATATGCTTCAAAAGAACTTAGAGAAAGGTAACGACTGCACTGCACTTTATTTAAATCATAAACCAGTTTTTATCTGTGTTAATGACGTGCTTATTTCGTGGTCTTTCTGTGAGAAGTCTGCATGTCCTGCTTGTGTTACTGTGGGTTCTCTCCAGGTACTCCAGTTTCTCCCACTGTCCAAACACATGCATGTAACTCTCACCCTAGTGAATGAATGGTGGTATGTTATTGTCTGTCTCTAAATGTTAACCCTGCGACTTACTGGCCATTGTCCAGGATGAACCCTGCCTCAGGCCCAAAGTTCAAAGCTGCTGGGATAGGCTCCAGTCACATGACCACTAACAGGACTAAGCAGAAGGAAATGAATGAATAATTATTGGTCACTAAACTCCACTGTTTCCCACAGATCTGTTCTGCACCAAAATAAAGACCTCAATGAAAGGTACAAACTGCATTGATTTAGGTTCATTTAGATCCTAAACCAGTCGGACTCTGTTAAAGACTGGATCTGAATTTCAGGTTGAATCAACTGAGCCACGAGAACCAACAGCTGAGGTAAATATTGTTAACAATAGGACAGTGTGCCCCTTCACTGAAGTTACTGATGATGAACTGTTTTCTACAGATCGGATTTGAACCAGAAGGACAAAGAACTTAGTCTGAGCAGAAAGAGGTATCTTCACTGACAGTGTTTTTAAACCATAAACCAGTCGGACTCTCACAATGACATTTTCATTTCAGGATACATGCCATGGAGAAGACTCACAAGGAGGAGCTAAGGTAAATACCTTCAGCTTCAGTCTTTGGAGACCAGCTCCTGTTGGTTTTTAATCTGGACATGGCTCTTTATGAATATTTTTTATTAGATTAGTTTATTTCTTCAGGACAGCGTATATTGAGCTGAAGCAGAGACGCTTGTAGCAGATTATAGTTTAACAGCTAATTTCCATCTGTAGTCCTATTGCCTCTAGTGGTGGGGGAAACCAGAGTACCTGGAGGAAACTAACACAGACACAGGGAGGACATACAAACTCCACAGAGAATCAAACACAAGACCTTCTTGCTGAGAGGCAGGAGTGCTAACCACTCTGCCACTGAGCAGCGTTCAGTCTCCACAAGTCAAAAACAAAAATATACTGCGGCTTTATGAGGCAGGGCTGTCTTCGCAATTAACCCTTAGATCCAACCCTCAAATAAAAGGAATTCAAAGAAATGGGGTTAAAACAAACATTTCCTTGAATGTTGATTATTTCTCCTCTGTTCCAGCTGCTCTGACCATATTTCAGTCATTTGGACAACCTTCAGGCTACAATCTCAATAAAAGTGAACTGTTTCGTGTTAATGCTTGTATTAGTAACTTCCCCCTCACACTTTGCCATTTCAAGTCGCTTAAGTTTCACTTATTTAGGTATTTAGGTCACCCAGAAGTTCAATGAGGCTTTGGCACATGGCCTTGCCAAACGTATTATTGAGCCTGAAGAATGAGGACACGGCTACAGTTTGATGTTTCCTCTTGGTTTGTGACGGAGGCCAACTCTGTTAAACCAGTCTCTTTTGAGCCTTTCTTCACTCACCATTCCAGTCTTTGTCTACTTCTTACACTGGCAACAAAATGGTCAAAACATCTTTAAGGATTCTTTTTAGTGACTAACAATGTTTTTCTCTTATAGACAGTGTGTTTAAGTTGTGGTTTAGGATGGGTATTAAGTCCTAATTTAATTCCTCTGGCGTTTCTCCTCTACACGTCTTTTTTCAACTCATTCCTAAAATGTTTTGGTTTTGTCCTCCACTTATTAATAGTTTTTTTCTATTTTATCTGACATCGTTGGTAAATATATTGGGATGTCTCCTCAGCTACATTTAATTAATTAATATTAATAAAATTAAAGTCCTTGCAACCCCCTTTTTATGTCCACTACAAAATGTTCTTTACTTACTTAGAAAAAATACGTAGGAACTCAGATCAATTCTACAGCATATGGGGTCCTTTATTTTTAGTTTTTAAAAGGCTTGACTTTCCCCATATTCCAGACTGAGCTATAATCACAGTCTGATGTATATTGCTCATAATAACTTTCAGGTCAGAGATCTAATATTTATTTTTGTGTGTCACTTGTGTAAACTGGGTGCACGTGGCAGAGTGGTTAGCACTCCTGCCTTACAGCAAGAAGGTCGTGAGTTCAAAACCCGGCCGACCCAAACATTCTCGGCCGACTCCGGTCTTTCTGTGAGGAGTCTGCATGTCCTCCACGTGTTACCGTGAGTTCTCTCCGGGTACTCCGGCTTCCTCCCACTGACCAAAGACATGCATGTACAGGTTAATCGGCAACTCTAAAAGTGTCCCTAGTGAATGAATGTGAGAGTGAATGGTTGTCTGTCAATGTCTGTCTCTATATGTTAGCCCTGCGACTAACTGGCCACTGTCCAGGGTGTACCCCGCCTCAGGCCCAAAGCTGCTGGGATAGGCTCCAGTCACCCGCGACCCCTAACGGGACAAAGCGGTAGAAAATGAATGAATGAACTTGTGTAAACTGAAAATTTTAAATAAACAGTGTCACAAAAACCGTGGAAGTGGTATCGTTATAACTAGCCTCTGTGTTTGTTTCAACAGATCTATGAAACAGAGAAAGGAAGAAAATGTGAGCAAAAGGTAAAAAAAACTTCACTTTCAGTCCATTTGCTGCTTTACAGTTGTGCTCAGAAGTTTACATACTTTACTTTTTTGGTCATTTTTCAGAGAATATGAATGAACTTTTCTTTCACTCATCTTTCACTCATAATAACAACAGAAACTACCCAATTGACCCTGATCTAAAGTTTACAGACCCCAGTTCTTAACACTGTGTGTTGAACCTTTAACATCAATGACAGTCTGAAGTCTTTTGTGGAAGTTTGTGGATGAGGCTCTTTATTTTCTCAGATGTAAAGCTGCACATTCTTTTTGGTAAAAAGCCTCCAGTTCCTGTAAATTCTTGGCTCTTACATGAACTGCAGGTTTGAGATCTCAGAGTGACTCAGTGACACTGAGGTCAGTCCAGAACCTTCTCTTTCTGCTGCTGAAGCCAATGACAGGTCGACTTGTCCTAATGTAAAGCAAACCAGTGCTTTTGTGCTTTGATAAAGCCGTGGTTGTAAGATAAGAATAAAAATGTCTTTAGTAAGCCCAAATTATTTAGAGAATATTTTAAATGATATCTTATTTCTTTTACATATTTTAATTAAATAAAATATTGTATTTAATAATTTGCTATTTAATATATTTGATTTATTGTCTATTTTTAGAATTCCCACTCTTTCAAGAAGATTTAAGGACTTTCAAGGACTTTACATTTACATTGAAAGTTTCAGAGAGTTTCATAAATTTAGACCCTTTTGAGCAGTTGTCTTCAAAGAAATTGAATTAATAATATTGAATTCTAATATAGTCAAATACTTTTCCTTAAATATTGATTAACCAATTTTCTTGCATTAAACATTTTTTTGCTGTATTTTAATTAGAAAGAATTTGTCATTTTAAATTGATAAAAATCGGTTAAATATACTAATATTACAGTAAAACTTTTTAACATTGTGCACATTTGCTCAATAGAGACGTTACTAAAGCTCAAGTTAAAATTAATTTGTAAATCCCACTTTTCTTGCTGTTTTTGTCAGAAATATATTCTGGTGCTAAACCATTTAGAGACTTTAAACCAGCAGTGCTGTTTTAAAGTCTATTCTCTGAGCAACAGGAAACCAGTGCAGAGATTTTAAAACTGGACTGATGTGGTTGTACTTCCTGGTGTTAGTTAGAACCCGAGCAGCAGCGTTCTGAATAAGCTGGATTTTTGTTTATTTACTGTGCATTATGGGATGCCTGACATGGCCTTAACTTAGCTCAAACCTGCTCCAAAAGTCTTTAATGGTTCACTTGGAAGAACACAGAACATTGACCATGTTTGATCCATGAACTGGACACATTTTGGACTTCTGTCCCTGAAGATACGTCATAATAAACTGCAGTTTTATATGTTTATAAAAATAGATTAGAACCAAATATACTGCATCCTTACCCTCTCACCTGCCCCCAGCACTGACTCTGCCTTGTGTTCAACAGAAAAGGGACGTCCAGCTGCCAGCGCTGTGAGCAACAAACCAGAGAACACAAAGAAGAGTCAGTATCTCAACATCACACAAGCATATTATCAAGAGATATTATCAATGTTCATTCTTTCTCTGTTTGAGACAGAATGACAGAGATGGAGACATTTTACAAAGACAAACTCACTGAGGCCAGGTAAAGAACTTAACCATGAGCCGATCCAGATCAACCATCCACTGTCACTAATGACCTCTGTGTGACCCTCAGGTCTGCTCTGAAGAAGAAGGAGGAGGAGTTTAAGTCCTTTAAAGACAGGTATTAGAGGATTACATTCAGAAACTAAAGCTCAAACATCCACCGATGTAAAAACAGAACTCGAAAGTACCATAAGCATAACACATACAGTAAACAGCTCTATGTATGAACAGCATCACAAAATCAAAGTCCTTACACAGGAGCCTCTCCGTCACAAAGACAGACACTAAAGGGTTAGTGTAAGTTCCTTGTAAGGATCTACACTTGTTCTGTTACAGTGCACTATAACTCCTATAATCATGTCAATAGTAACTTAATCTAAGAGCCAGGTCTCTGTTTTTCTGTCTGAGCAGAGTGGCAGAGAACGTGGTCCTAAAGACGGTGAACACAGAGAATATGGACAGCCCGGTCAATCAAAGCAGACTCACAGAAATGTACGACCAGCTCAGAGTGTGCACGTGGCCCCGTCTCAAACTCAGAGCTTCAGAAAAAGAAACCAGAAAGTTGGTCCAGGTGTGTTCCTATCAAAGATACACTACAGGTTTCTAATGTCTAGTTGATGTATGAAAGGAATTCAACACTCTAGAGTAGGCCTTTAACACTTGTAGTCTACATGGTCCTACAGAGTCTTGATTATTGTCTGACAGGAAACGTTTGGAGCAGCAGCTGAGCACATGAAGACCTTAAGAACCTCCATAAAGACTGTGTCTGGAGTCAAGGAGCCTCTGTCTCCAAAGGTAGGACAGGACCACAGCAGGTAGGACAGGACCACAGCAGGTAGGACAGGACCACAGCAGGTAGGACAGGACCACAGCCGGTAGGAAAGGACCACAGCAGGTAGGACAGGACCACAGCCGGTAGGACAGGACCACAGCAGGTAGGACAGGACCACAGCAGGTAGGACATGACCACAGCCGGTAGGAAAGGACCACAGCAGGTAGGACAGGACCACAGCAGGTAGGACATGACCACAGCCGGTAGGAAAGGACCACAGCAGGTAGGACAGGACCACAGCCGGTAGAACAGGACCACAGCAGGTAGGACAGGACCACAGCCGGTAGGACATGACCACAGCAGGTAGGACAGGACCACAGCAGGTAGGACATGACCACAGCAGGTAGAACAGGACCACAGCTGGTAGGACATGACCACAGCAGGTAGGACAGGACCACAGCAGGTAGAACAGGACCACAGCAGGTAGGACATGACCACAGCAGGTAGGACAGGACCACAGCCGGTAGAACAGGACCACAGCAGGTAGGGCATGACCACAGCAGGTAGGACATGACCACAGCCGGTAGAACAGGACCACAGCAGGTAGGACATGACCACAGCAGGTAGGGCATGACCACAGCAGGTAGGACTGGACCACAGCAGGTAGGACATGACCACAGCAGGTAGGACAGGACCACAGCAGGTAGGACATGACCACAGCAGGTAGGACATGACCACAGCCGGTAAGACAGGACCACAGCCGGTAGGACATGACCACAGCAGGTAGGACAGGACCACAGCCGGTAGGACATGACCACAGCAGGTAGGACATGACCACAGCAGGTAGGACAGGACCACAGCCGGTAGGACATGACCACAGCAGGTAGGACATGACCACAGCCGGTAAGACAGGACCACAGCCGGTAGGACATGACCACAGCAGGTAGGACATGACCACAGCCGGTAAGACAGGACCACAGCCGGTAGGACATGACCACAGCAGGTAGGACATGACCACAGCCGGTAAGACAGGACCACAGCCGGTAGGACATGACCACAGCAGGTAGGACATGACCACAGCCGGTAGGACATGACCACAGCCGGTAAGACAGGACCACAGCCGGTAGGACATGACCACAGCAGGTAGGACAGGACCACAGCCGGTAGGACCACAGCAGGTAGGACATGACCACAGCCGGTAGGACATGACCACAGCAGGTAGGACATGACCACAGCCGGTAGGACATGACCACAGCCGGTA
Source organism: Neodontobutis hainanensis (assembly GCA_024349245.1). Classification (NCBI taxonomy): domain Eukaryota; kingdom Metazoa; phylum Chordata; class Actinopteri; order Gobiiformes; family Odontobutidae; genus Neodontobutis; species Neodontobutis hainanensis. The sequence goes on from JALDNG010000030.1 coordinate 1,620,454, forward strand.
AGACAGGACCACAGCCGGTAGGACATGACCACAGCCGGTAGGACATGACCACAGCCGGTAAGACAGGACCACAGCCGGTAGGACATGACCACAGCAGGTAGGACATGACCACAGCAGGTAGGACATAACCACAGCAGGTAGGACAGGACCACAGCCGGTAGGACATGACCACAGCAGGTAGGACATGACCACAGCAGGTAGGACAGGACCACAGCCGGTAGGACATGACCACAGCAGGTAGGACATGACCACAGCCGGTAAGACAGGACCACAGCCGGTAGGACATGACCACAGCAGGTAGGACATGACCACAGCCGGTAAGAGAGGACCACAGCCGGTAGGACATGACCACAGCCGGTAGGACATGACCACAGCAGGTAGGACATGACCACAGCCGGTAGGACATGACCACAGCCGGTAAGACAGGACCACAGCCGGTAGGACATGACCACAGCAGGTAGGACATGACCACAGCAGGTAGGACAGGACCACAGCCGGTAGGACCACAGCAGGTAGGACATGACCACAGCCGGTAGGACATTACCACAGCAGGACCGGTCTAAAGCTGACAGCTCTGGTCTGTTTCAGGTCGAGAAGTTCAGACAGTCGGCTTTGGAGAATCTACAGCTGGCTTTGTTCCACAGCAGCAAACAGGACGTCTTTAAGGTAACACTCCAGGACCAGACCAGAACCACATCAGAACCAGACCAGAACCACATCAGAACCAGACCAGGTCCAGACCAGAACCAGACCAGACACCGAGACTGGAGACCAAGACCAGACCCAGACCAGAGCAGATTCTGAGCTCAGTGTTTCTGCAGCACTCGATAGTGAAAGTAATCTCACACATTCATTCACCAGTGCAGTGGCACAGGAGGCCCAAGGACACAACAACAGTGGGGAGAGCGGTATTCCAACCGCCAACCTTCCGGTTATTGGACAACCGCTCTACCACTGAGCCTGCACAAGTGTGACCTACCTTCACATTTCTCAATTGTAGGATCAACAAAGTTTGATCTGATCTACTATTCAGTGTATGAACTATTATATTATCTCTTTAAAATCAGTTAATGTAATGATTTATCCTCATTATGGTGCTTTTCCGTTGAAAAGGGTGTGTAGCTTAAATTATAAATGGGTTTCAGGGTCATCAATAAAGTGGTCTGTTGGTATTTAATTTAAAACTCCAGTGCGTTGGTCACACACTTTACTAACAGTTCTTCTGCAGGAAACAATGCTGAGCCTATAGTCAAACTGGTGTTTGTTTCCTCCAGGCAGGATTCCCACAGTCCGACAGAGGACCTGCAGAGCTCCAGCTGGCCTCTGAGTGCTACTGGTTGGGCTGTCTGATGGCGCTCCACACTCCTCCTCTTTATCCTCACTGGGACAAGGACAGTGCAGACCGAGGAAGCTGTGACGTCTTCCCGTTTGGCATCAGATCTGACAGACGCCTTTAGGACAGTCTAACTGAACTTCAGCTCCATCTCTGGGTTTCTGCTGCTCTCATTTGTGTTGGTAATTGTGTGTGAGGAGTCTGCATGTCCTCCACGTGTTACCGTGGGTTTTCTCCGGGTACTCCAGCTTCTTCCGAACGTCCTAAGACATTCCACTGTGGGTGTTCTGTGTTCTTGTTAACACAGTGTGTTCAGTTTGTCCCATTTTATCGTTCATTAATGTAGAGTTTTATGAATTATTAAGTCACTGGAAAAAGATCTATAACTGAAAAACTGACAAAGGCATGCTATAAATCACTGTTGTTGATACTAAAAAATATATATTTTCATCCCTGTCTCAGAGCCACTCTTCCCTAACAGCTATATATTGGTATATATTTAAAAAGTAAATAATTATTTCTCCAAAATACAAACACATCACACCAAACGGAAGTATAGAGCTGCCCTTTAGCTCCGACTTCAGTGTCAGAACGACAGTTATTTCCTCCTCGATCAACACTGTCTGAAGCCAATATTCATCCCTGTTCTTTCTGTTAGTTTTTTTCTTTTTTGTGACGCGAGGAAAGGAATCGAGGGGAGGAAGTGAGTGTGCACTAGTAACGCGTGGGTGGTCACATGGTGCGCGGGGCCTGTGGGAAGCCCACGGGTCGGGTTGGGGCGGGTAAAGAAAATGTCACTTTATAACTCTTGGTTTTTGTTGTCATTAAACACAGATGTTTTACAATAAATGGCTTCACCACTAACTCTGAGTTAAAGAAAGAGTGTTATTTATATTCTCTGAAAAATGACAAAAGAAAAATCATAAATTCTGACAGGGTAACTTATGAACACAACTGTACTTTGGTGGATATTAACAAAGTTTACTTTTTACTTTGATGGATTTAGACCTGGTTAATTACTTTGTGTTCAATAATTAGTTCTTTTAAACTTTAGCTGAGTCTTAAACCTCTTTAGATCAAACCCAATAATAAAGACTGTTCTCATGTGTTTTACTAAAACAGAACTTTATCAAAACAAGATTGTATTAACATTAATAATTGTTGTGAGGACAAGAAGTACTTCACAAAAGGACTGGGTTTAAGTTGGACTGGTCTTTACTGTGAGTGGCTACAGCACATGATCCAGAACATTACATCGCTCAGACATGGGCCTCGAACAGAACACTTACATGTCAAAAGGTAAATGTTCTCCCCCAGAGTCAGAGTCTGCAGCAAATGTAACCACTGCCCAGTCTCCACAACGTGACACACTTTGGAACTAAAAGGGTTATCTCAGTGTATTTAGATTAATAAAGCTCTTCTCTCACTGTGACTAGTTGACTGCACATTTTGAAAGTGGTGCTGTTTTCCTCATCAAGCTAAAAACAGAGCCAGTGATTTGGACACTTCGGGGGCCGGCCTACATTAATGACACAGACTCTGTTTACCACAGACGTTTACGCTCACAGTCATTAGCCACCGCTGAAGCTAAAAGACTTTTCACCACAATTTAAACTTGACCAAACTCACAGTCATGTGACAAAGACGTGTCACAAACAGCGTCTGTCCAGGACTTGAGAACAGAAGGCTTCCAGATTTCAGGTTTCAAACGGCCCTAGTGTGACCTAGATATAAAAATATATAAATATATCAAAAAGTATTAACTCTCAAGATGTTGGTCACTATCATTTCCATCACATAAAACAAAAGAATCAAATAATACTCAATATGATTTTTAAATATATTCAAATCAAATTCTCTAGTATTTATAAAACTATTCAACTGCTGTTATTATTTTGGGTAATACACAAATATATTTCTTATATTAACTAAACACTGTGGGTCTAAATGTGTCCATTCTCCTGAGGCTGAGAAAATATTAGTTATCTAATAAACCACTTGGCACAGTGAGCAAAAAAGTAATGTTTATTTAAGGCCTGACGAAAAGCAGGTGCTGTTAAAGGCCGGTCCAGTGGGGGCGCTGCTGAGCTCTGGTCTGTGGCGCTGAGAAGAAGAAGTAACGGAGGAAAACAAAGATGGCTGCAGAAGATGACGTGAGTTATTTGTTGTTATTCAGCAGATTATACGTGTATTTCCTCCAAAACGAGCTTTTCTTTTGGTTTAACGCTGCCTTTACCCAGTTTTCCGTTGAGTTCTTGTGATGTCACGTGTTTTAACGGTGTTTATTTCCGGTTCAGGCGGAGACCGAGGTGTTTGAGATCACGGACTTCACCACCGCCTCGGAGTGGGAAAGGTAGGGCTCTAGTACCGCTGTCTTTACAGGCTTTTAATTTAATGACTAATAACGGGCTTTACCCAGAGAGTCTGTGGAAAAGACCCACCCTTATTTTACATAACTATCCTTAAATCTGATAAATAAACTGGATTTACAGTTTTACAACAATACGTATCAGTGTTTGGCGTTGAAATTTGAGGTATGTATTAATCTATTTATTGGTGTTTTTTGGTTAAATCGATAAACATAAATTATTATGAACAATAATTGAACCAACACAGTTTTCTTGGACTAATTCATATACTCTGCTTGAAACCTCCCATAACCTGCGGAAAGTGAGCAGGTGCACAGCAATAAGTTTTACTATTGTTTACTGTAGCTGTGGGAAAGGGGAGGTGTCCCTAATGTGAAGTCAATGAAACATAAAACAATTTAAAAGGACATAGAAACATAATAAAGCCAGGCTAAACAAATATAATGCAGCTCTAATATTACCATGTTTTTCTCATAGGTTTGTTTCCAGAATCGAGGAGGTGCTAAATGATTGGAAACTAATTGGAACTACTCCCAGAAAACCCCCTCCAGGAAAGGTACCTGGGATTGACCTGAAACTGAACAGAGCTGTGTTTGTAGTTTTTGTCCCACTGAACAAGGAGGAGACGAGCCTGGGTTTGTTCAGAGAAAAGGAGGGACGGAGCCATTAAACCTGTTTCAGGACAAACAACTGTCAGAGCCACAGACAACACATTCGATTCAACAGAGTCCTGTCACTTGTGGTGTTAAATATTGTAGTGTTGTAGTGTTTATAAATGGTAAATAGTGTGCATTTTTATAGTGCTTTTCTGTACCCTTACTGGGCCCCCGAAGAGCTTTACATTGTGCTTCCATTCTCTCCATTCTCCATACACCAGAGCCTCCGACACTGGAGGCAAGGTGGGTTAAGTGTCTTGCCCAAGGACGCAACAACAGTATGAACAGGGGAGAGTAGGAATGGAACCACCAACCTTGATAAATGTAAAGTAGACAGTAAAGTGGTAAACTGTAGCCGTCAGCTCTTTACATTTATACAGCCTCACACTTCAACAAAACAAGGACTAAAGGTGCATTACGGAAGAGCCAGAGTGTGCCACCTCTGGCGATGGTGGTACTGCATCCAGTGTCGTGTGTTTACTGTGCGCACGCTTGTACGAGCACGAACGAACTAAAACCGAACAGCCTCTCTGTTACTTGTGTTTGCAGGATTCATTTTCGTTGCTTAGTTTTGCTTATGTTAGCAAATTATGAAGTGAGAACCAGGTAATCGAGCATGCACATTCTGTAAAGTCCGCTGAAACAGTGGGAGTTTCAATCCCTTAACCTTCTCATTTAATTGACTGTACAGGCTTACAGAGGCAACTGTGGAAAACTCGTTCTGCTGGCTGATGTACGAGTTAGAAAAGATGTTATTTGAACAATTAAAACTTCTGTAATGCACCTTTAAGGTACACTGAGGACTTTTCTCTCCTGAAATCACAGACTGTTCCTCAGGATTCCTTTGGTTCAGTCACAGTTTTTAAAAGTCTCTGTTGAGGTCTTTACTGTGGAGCATGAGTCTCTTCAGAGGCTCCTTTTACAGATGAACTGGAGAAATACAATAATCCGACTGGAGCAGGTCCTAAACCCTCTCGTCTCTTCTTCGTGAGTTTAATTGGCCGTGACTTCCTGCATTTGGGCTAAAGTCTGAACAAACTCTAAACTGTTTTTCACAAATGACCCGGACCCTGGTCCAGTTTGGTTCGGACCGAGACCAAAGAGCACTGTTTGGTCTGAACCAGGTCCTGGAGCTTTCACCTGAACATTTGGATCAGACCAAACGGGAAAGTCCTAAAGTCTGGACCAAACAAAGCAAGAGAGAAAGTATTTTATGAAATAATAAAAATAGTTTCAATGGCTGAACACAACGATAGTTTTGAGGATAAGGTCTTTGTCTTTTGATGGAGACAGTGTTGGTTCTGTTGGTCTTAAAGAAGTCACAGTGTTTAAAGAATAAAGTCTTAATAGAGGCAGACATTGTTTAATCTGGAGCATGATGAGTGTCTGAGACTTATATAAATCCTTTCAGAACAATTTCCACATGGTCCTGGTGTAGTTGTGACCAGTGTGAGTTGGCCTTGACTGTTCCTGATGGGACTGCTTTAATGTTCTACTCTGACTCAGGGAGAATACACCACTGGAGTCTGGGGAGAGAAGACTCAGGAGGTAAACTTTGCAGACTTTAAATTCTCCATCACCCACCATTTCCTCGAACAGGAGTCTGAGAGCAACACCGACGTCAAGCAAGAGGAAGGTCAGCTGCTTTTACCCTTGTACCACAAACACAGGGTTCATTCTAAAAAAAGAGAGGAAACATGGTCCTGACTGGACCTGACTCTGGTTCTGGTTAAGACTCTAACTCTGGTCCTGGTCCTGGTCCTGATTCTGGTCCTGGTCCTGACTCTGGTCCTGTTTCAGCAGTCTCCTCCTGTCTCTTTGTCTAAAATCTAAAAACCAAGTTAGAAATCTAGGGGTCATCCTGGACTCGGACTTGAATTTCCAGAGTCAACAACATCATCTGCATTTTATCACCTTAAAAACATTTCCAGAGTCAAAGGGATAATGTCTCAACCAGACTTAGAGAGACTTATCCATGCTTTTATCTGCAGCAGGTTAGATTACTGTAACGGCTGCTCACTGGTCTCTCAAAACGAGGGTTAAGACAGGTGCAGCTTATTCAGAACGCTGCTGCTCGGGTTCTAACCAAAACCAGGAAGTACGACCACATCAGTCCAGTTTTAAAATCTCTGCACTTCCTGTTGCTCAGAGAATAGACTTTAAAACAGCACTGCTGCTTTACAAGTCTCTAAATGGTTTAGCACCAGAATATATTTCTATTCCATTTTCCTCTTTAGCTCCTCCTACTCTACAACTTAAAGTGTTTTTTATCTGCACTTTTTAAATGTTTTCAATTTTTCTTATGTTTTTAAATCTAAATCTTGTAAATTGTATTTTATTCCAGTAAAGCACTTTTAGTTACCCAGTGTATGAATTGTGCTATAGAAATAAAATTACCTTGCCTTCTTGTCTTGTTTCTGGTCCTGGTCCTGAGTCTGGTCCTGGTCCTGACTCTGGTCCTGGTCTTGAGTCTGGTCCTGGTCCTGACTCTGGTCCTGAGTCTGGTCCTGGTCCTGACTCTGGTCCTGGTCTTGAGTCTGGTCCTGGTCCTGACTCTGGTCCTGAGTCTGGTCCTGGTCCTGACTCTGGTCCTGGTCTTGAGTCTGGTCCTGGTCCTGACTCTGGTCCTGAGTCTGGTCCTGGTCCTGACTCTGGTCCTGGTCTTGAGTCTTGTGTAATGTCCTCCTCA